>JAJGRW010002064.1:0-34571 GCA_025461045.1 Carex parvula
ACACTGTTTTTATTTAAAGTCAGTTGGTCAAACTTAAGAGAATCAGCATCCAAGTGGGATTTTTAATTAAACGAATCAAAACTCTATATATTTAAAATTCATAAAAAGAGTTAACGTTTAAATTTTTTGAGCATGTTACATCATCTTTTCTTTCAATCATTAAATTTGTTTTCTCTCTTGAATCATTCTAATCGGATAGCTTATATGTCATTATTTTCTTTTTCTCATTTGAAAAATATGTGTTTGATAGATCAAGATACAATTTAAGTCATAAAGAGAGAACGGAGTGGGTCCCATGGGCTCTAAGATCGTCTGATCCGCTTTAAATTACGTGCGTATGAAAATTGACACGTGTACGAATATTAAAGCGGATACGACAGTCTTAAAGCCCATCAAATCTAAAGTAAGTCTGATGCCCATCAGACCAACTCCGCAGTCTGTAAAGAAATCGAACATTTTTGTTTTATTATGCATAAATTACTTATATTGTTTATTATTATACATCGCATTTCTAAAAATAATATTCGTGTACAAAATTTGTTGCATATAAAATTTATTTTGGGTGTTTAGTGTGACATAATTAAGAGATTGCTCATAAGTCATAAGTCTTAATTAAGAGGTATAATAGTTTGAATTACTTGTAATTCTTTACTAATGCAATGCCTTAAAATTAACTACCATTTTAAGGCAATCAATTAGTTTGACAACAGGGTTTATTCACAACAAATTTATTTTGATAATATTGACAACCGTAAAAAAATTAACTTATATTAAGAACTAGTATTTGATATAATGGCAAGCCAATGTTCTTCGTATGAAAGGTTGCATTTGAAATATGAATGAGAGATTTCTTTTAGATATCAAATGGTTGAGTGGCTTGATCTCAAAAATAATAAAGTTTTTTGAAATCCAGTAAATAAAATAATCTACACTTTATACATTATATACATGAAAAATGATAAAATTTTATGCAAGTTCACCGTTCATTAAATTAATGACATGAAATTTGCAATATTTAACGGTATTTGATGGAGCATCAAATGATAGTTAAATCGTATTAAAATTAATACACAACTAATTATCTATAAGGAAAACCAGGGTTCAAAAATAGCTAGCTATAATTGCAGAATAGGTATGCTATAGCTTTTTCGGATCTTAAAAGCTATAGCGTTATCAGTTGTTTTTTATACTATATAGTTAGCTATAGCTACGTTATAGCGTTTTTTCGGATTTCTAACAATAGTGAAGAGACAATGATGATTTTTCAACAAGTATATATATATGGTGAAATAATTATATTCTTTTGTGACTGGAAATAAAAAGAGACTAGTTTTTTTTTCTCAAATGAGTAATTTTCAAGGCCAAGCTAGGCATCTATATATAGGAGTTTCAAATTAGAAGTGAATAATAATGAATAATTATGAAATAAAACGACAGCTTATATAATTTAACTCAAAACTATGACACACACCTAAATATATAGAACACATATCTACTTTAATATCATAAAATATACAAATTATAATTTTTATTACATTATTTTAAAATATAATTAGTAATTAATATAATGTTAGAAAATTTTGTATAAATCAATTTTGCCTAAAATTATTAATTAAGGAACTATATAAAATGTTGGATTTTAATTTTTCCACAAGTTACTAAATAAAAAAATTATATGAAATGTTAAATAAATCAATAAATAATTATACAATATTTATTAATTAATTAAGTCATGTATAATTTTATATTTATTAATTATCTTATAAGATAACGAGTACGAAATAGCTCCCTCCACAATATTAATGTATTATTCATAAATTAATTACAAGGAAATGGTGAAAGTACTAATTCAAGCATAAGCACATCACATTGAAAGAAAAAAAAAATGAGAAGGAAAAAAATTAAAGATTCTACATTAATTATATATGTACATAGAAAAATAGAAAAAGTGCTTTACAAATTAAATTTCTACTCTTTATGTAAACCCCCTTACTCTTCAATTCTTATCCAGCTGTAAAACATTAGCAATAATGTAGCAAATATGTGCCGTTACTATTAGTTGGTCACTCAGTGACTCAACAAATCTATCTTTTTCATGATAACATCTTTTTCTGATACTTAGCACATATTATCAACAAAACCAATTAAATGACAAGCATGTCTCAATCAAAATTAAGATCCCAAATTCATCACCAAACTCAACAAAATCAATCTCTAATTTTTCTCTAACTATACCTATTGATGTATGAACAATTAATCAATATCATACCATGGACTCCGACTCGACACCGGCCTTTTCTTCGATCGGAGTACGGCACAACGGGCAATTCGCATGAGATTGGAACCACGTGTCAACGCACTCAACATGGAACCGGTGATTGCATCGCGGCAAAACCCTCAACTTATCTCCATCCTTGAACTCGTTGAGACAAACTGCACACTCGGCCTTGTCTACTCCGGTAATCTTGAACTCAACAATAGGTATAGAATTGATGATATTCAAATCGATAGCACGGGTGTTACGGGGCGAAGAAGGAGGTGTTGAATCGGGTGTATCGGTGGTAGCGGTAGATGAAGGTTGTTTACGGGCAAAGTATTTGTAGAAGCACAAGTAGAGGAGGAGGATGAGAAGGATGTTGAGTGCGATGAGGAGGCCGGTGAGAAACCGGTTGTGCGAATGCGGTGCCGTGCTATATTGGTTGTTTTCTATAGGTGTATTGGTGTTGTTTTGCATCTTGTTCTCAAAATGTGGATCAATGGAGGTTTTGACTTTTGAGGAAGGAGAATTGGAGACAAGTTTTGGTGATTTTTTAAGTAGATAGAGAGATAGAGAGGTGTGAGAGAGACCAACAAATTAAGGGTCAAACAAATAATTTCTTAACAAAGGAAATTTAATTAATCACAAGAGGTTAAACAAATCTATTGGGTACTTGAGAATTGAGATGAGAGAGAGAGAGAGAGGAAGAAGAAGACTTTTGGGGTAATAGAAATGACGAGTGGGTTTATTTTTGTTGTGAACTTGGCCAAGTGGCTTTGCTTGCAATTTTGCTAAGCTATTTTTTAACGGGTGGGGTTTTTGTTCAAAGGGTTTTGGATAGAAATTTATTTAAAGTCGGATCTAATTTATCTTATTCATGTTTAAATTTATATTGACGGTTTAGATTTATTGAGTCGTTTAAATTTATTAAGTTATAAATTTGTTTACGAAGATGGTTCAAAGGCCTCATGTTTTTAATGTCTTATCATGTCTCATATTATATCATACATCTATACATCTTGGTTTTCAAAATTCAAAATGTCGATCCGAACCATGCAACATGATATCATATAAAAATATGCTTAGAACTCAAATTTTATATTTTTTAGAAATTTTTTACTATTTTTTTAAATAAGTACAAAATTATTATTTTTGGATGGTCCAAAAATAGCGATTTTGTATCTAACTTAAAAAATAGAAAAAAAATTCCAAAAATATAAAATTTGATATCCAAACATAGTTTAATATGGAGATTATGTTGAGTGGTTCAGATCGACAGTTTGAACTTTGAAAACATAGATATATAATGTAAAGTACAATAAGGTACGAAAAACATATATCAAATGATTTAAGATCGGCTTTGGACAAAACCAATTTTTTTTTAACATGCCATTTCTCAATGAGACTATTATGCATTTTCATTTCTATTTTTGATAGGATGCTTCTTTTAACACTTCTAAATACAATTTATTGTGGGTAATAAATATTAGAGAAAATTGTTAGTATACCCATTGAAACATTATCAATTACTTACTTTTTATCAAAATACTCAAATTCTTTATATCTTCATTTTAAAGTAAAATATTTTTTTATTTGCTCATTAAAATACTTAAAAGATAAATTTCCTCATTTTAAATTAAAATAAGAGATTTCTGTCTTGACGGAAAAATAAAAAGTATTTTAATTTAAAATGAGAAAATTAAAAATTTGAGTATTTTGATGAGATTAATTAATTTAGAATATTTCAACTTATATACCAACAATTCTATCTAAATATTTTGCTTTGGAACAACAAATAATGGTTTTATTTTCCTTACCACACAACTTCAACAATTTATTTGTACAAGTTGTTTCCTATATACTTTTGGAAGTTCAAACAACTTATTGGTCTCTTTTGCAAATTATTTGAGTTTTAAAATATAAAAAGAATATAGTCTGGTACAGATAATGATGGATTCATTCTTTATGAAATCATGCAGTCCTTGATTTATTTTTTTATTTCAAAAAAGCAAGGTCTCTTTTACAAAAGTATGTACCAACATTAAATTTTATAATTGAATTGGTTACAAGTGGAGGACAATGATCTCATTTAATGTAAGAGAGAAGCACGTTTTTAAAGCAATAATATATAAAGGTTAAAATTGTCTACTAATTATAAACTTTGGATAAAGTTTGTTAATATAAAAAAGAGTGAGTCTATGGTATTATGCATAGCACAGATTAGTCTGTACTACGGAGTCATATTTTATTTTGAAAATTCTAATAGTCGATCCGAACCGTTCAACGTGATCTCCACATGAATATGTACTTGCAGACTAAATTTATATTTTTTCAAATTTTTTTACTATATTTTAAGATAGGTAGAAAATCACTTGATCTAAAATTCTGGACCATCCAAAAACAGTGATTTTCTATCTATCTAAAAAAATAGTAAAAAAATTCTAAAAAATAAAAAATTTAGTCCACAAGTATATTCTCATATGAAAATCATGTTGAACGGTTCGGATCGACCGTTAGAATTTTAAAAACAAAAATATTGATTCATAGTACGGACCAATCCGTGCTATGGATAGTACCATAGACTCACTCTAAAAAACATATTATTAATATCAGTCCCAAGGTCATGAGTGGAAATTTGTAAAAATTCATATTTTTAAATTCCAATGATATGTGTAACTTTTTGTAGTGGAAGCCAGGTCAAAGATATTCCTTTCCAGCACTTTCAAAAAATATATATATATTTTGTTCAGTGCTTTTTGTATAGGCATTGACCCAAATTTTAAAGCGGAGGATCGAATCAACAAATATTTGAATAAAATGAAGAGGGTTCAAATATTTTATGCTTTTTATATTTTATTATATCTCATATTTTATATTTTTATTGTTAAAGTTTAAATTGTCGATTCTAATAGCTTAATATAATATCCATAGTGACAAAATTGCTGTAACAGTGATTTGTATCTATCTGACAAAAAAATTTAAGAAAAAAATTTCAAAAATTATAAAATTTCATTCCCAAACATAATTTAGTACGGATATCATCTAGAGCAGTTCGGATCGATAGTTTGGACTTTGTATGTGTATATTAATTGGTTAAACATATATATCCACTTTGTGTGTATATACATATGAGGAGGGTTCCACTTACAATATTTGAAAGTTACAATATCTTATAACAATTTAGTTTTGCGATTTTGAAAGTCCAAACAGTCGATCCAAACCGTTCAACATGTAATCTGTATTAAAATTGTTCTTGAAGATCAAATTTTACATTTTCTTAAATTTTTGTACAATTTATTAAGTATTTTACAAAACTATTGTTTTTAGATAATTCTGGACCACTAAAAAAACAACAGTTTTGTAAAATACTTAATAAATAGTAAAAAAATTCATAAAATGTAAAATTTGGTCTCGAAGTACATTTTAGTACAAATTACATGTTGAACGGTTTAGATCGACTGTTTGGACTTTAAAAATCACAAAACTAAATTGTTGTAAGATGTTGTAACTTTCAAATGTTGTAAGTTGATCCCTCCTCTATATATATATATAGCATGAGTTTCGGTGCTATGCATAGCACCAATTGGGTCGTACTACGGCTCAAAATTTGACTTTTCACACATCAATAACGTCGATCCGAAACGTTCAACATGATTATAAAAATGAATATGTACTTGGCACAAACAAATTTACATTTTTCGAACTTTTTATATTTTTCGAAATCACTTGATCTGAAAATTTGGACATCCAAAAACGCCTATCTAAAAAAAATAAGTAAAAAAATTCACAAAAACTGTAAAATTTGGTCTTGCAAGTACATATTCATTTTATAATCATGTTTGAACGGTTCGGATCGACCGTATAAGTTGAAAAGTCAAATTTTCAACCGTAGCAACGACCCAATCCGTGCTATGCATAGCACCGTAGCCTCAATCATATATAGATAATATATTCATTAATCAACTTGCATGTCAAGGTACAGCTTTTTGTTGACCTGTGTTTTACCGGATTGAAAGAAAACAATTTTATTAATTAAATTAAACTATAGAGACACAATTCTTATAAATTAATGACAGAAGTCAAATATTTTGCAATATTATAAATAGAATAACATTTTTTTTCTATTGAAGAGCCAATAGAAATATGCCACCTTGGCATATGGACAAACAATTGTACAAATCTGTGCCTGGAGTTGGCCTCAAATTATTTGTTTTATATATTAAAAACTTCTTGAAGACTGAGGCAAATGGAAATTATTTATTTTATACCTCAAAATTGGCTCATCTGGGAAACAAACTCTGTTTCCTTAAATGTTTTATCATCGGTACACTCATTATTTGTACATAAATACATTAAATATGCATATTACATAATATTACATAGCTGTATTATATATTCATATATCTATTTTAAAAGTCTAAATAGTCGACCTGAAAATAGTTAAATATGATCTTCATATGAATATATACTTGAGACAATTTTACTTTTTTTATTAAAGTTTTTTATTATTTTTTGAAATAGAACATAATTTGATTTAAAGATATCTGATCATTTGAAAGTAGCGATTTTAAAAAATAATTCAAAAAAATATAAAATTCTGATTTCTAGATACATTTTCATATAAAGATCATGGTGAGCCATTGAGATTGATCATTTAAATTTTAAAAATGTAGTATGTATATCACCATAGCCTCACTTCCATACACACACATGTTCATTTACATCCACTTTTCACTTTGTTTAGGAATGTATAATTATGCTATTTTTAAAAAATAAAAATCTCATTACTGCTTTTAATGAGATATTTTTAAAAAATAGTATGAACTTAACTGTACTTTTTGTTATAAATTTAATATCCAATTTTTTTTTTTTAATAAGTTTTCAGTCATACCATACCAGAACATTCTCTTATCTTTTCATTCATTTGCTGTTATAGGTACCTTTGACTATTGATCATACAATTTCTATTTTCAATTGCTTCTATCAGTATCCTGGGGCCCATGAAAGTATCTTCATTTGCATTACAAGTAATTTGACTATTAATTATACAATTTCTATTTAACTATTTTCAGTTACTTCTGTCAGTATCCCTGGGCCCATTAAACAATAATTTTATAGTAATACATTATTTTATCACATGGAAAATATATACTATTTGTTGTATTAATAATTCAATTTTAAATTTTCAAATGATAAAAGTGTACATTCATTTTGTTTAACTTCACAACTCCCAGCAATGTATATGCATACAAATTATATCATTTTGAATTTGTTTACTACAAATTAACACATGAAAAGATCAAAAGGCCGGTTGCAATTATTTTTTTATCGTCAATCTTTGTATGGTTAACTATGACACCATAAATATAAATATTCTCCATATCTAATTAAGAGTAAATATAAAGTCCTAATCACATGTTATCTTTGTATGCATGTCTCTTGGATATTTTTTTAACCCAACAAATAAAATAGTTTGATTGCAATTTTCATCTATCAAATAAAAGAGTTCTTAATTGTTGAATATGATTACTCATTATGCTCTTAATATTTGTGCCTTCATTATTTGTTGTAATATTAGTTTAAACATCGAATAACAAAATTTTATTTGGATATTTTATTATTTTACATTTCTGTTGAAGCAAATTTTATTCTTTATTTAATTCTTACAAGTTTAGAATGATTTGATCTCCTTCCCAGTTCTGGGTGCCTCCATCAGTAATTGTAGATAGAGGCATAGATTGAGTACTACTGCAGCCCTTAAACCCCACAGGCCCAAGGCCCAAAGCCTGGAGCCCAAGACCATGTACAGGGGTAGAGATGTAAATTTGTATTGTGCCATGTCGCGATCAAAGTCAAGTATGCATGTATCTTGTGGTAATAAAAATCGCGGTGGATGGTCACATCATATTAGTCATACCGTCACCAAATGTGATATTTTATCACATTTGATCATTTTAGTCACGCTTAGTCATGTTTAGCTATTTTTTTAATTTTAAGTTTGCATACGAAAGAAAAAAGACAGAAAAAAGTCAAAAATGTGAAAAAAAAATATAGTTGTAAAAATTTATGTGTAAAATATAAGTTTATTGTTCGGAATTTGATATTGTTGTTTGTGATAAATAATGACAGAAATTTTATGTTGTTTTAGCCATATTTAATCATGTTATGTGTGTCGTGTTGTATCATGTGATTAAATCAGTTTGCGAGTCGTGCTGTATCGTGTCATTTTTCATAAAAAATGATCTTGATACATGCATGAACCCGGCATGCAACATGACCGACATGCATGACGTGTTGTGTTATGATGAATCAGTAAAAACTAAATACTAATTAGCCGTCACTAGTTTGGTAAAACAAGAAAATAAAATAGAGGGCAATTCGTAAACACCATGAATTTTATAGTCCTTATTGCATATAATAGCTCAAAATAATCAATAACAAAGATCTCTATAATATAAATATATGTGCCAGATATTAATTACAGCAAAAACTGCAAACACCCTGCACAATTTCTTATTCTTTGTCTCCCCCAATTGCACCTGTTGATCTGAATTGGGAGATGAAGAATTGACATCCACACGACACAATGGACAAGTAGAACGAGAGGCGAACCACATGTCGATGCATTCCAAATGAAAACCTATGACTGCATTGTGGCAAAGCTCTCAATTTCTCTCCATGTGTAAACTCACTGATACACACTGCACACAACTCCGAAACCTTGTCGTCTCTGTAAAGAGAAAGTTTGGTTACCGGCGGTGGTGGCTAGTTTTCGAATGATTGGAGAAATATAATTGAGGTTGCCGCCAGTGATCCAGTCATCGTCTTCTGTGACAATGATACGAAAAACTATATATAATGAAAAGGATAAAGAATATGACAGCACATATAAGGTGGCCGATTAGTATCAATTCATCAGGACCGGTACCCATAATGGTTTTGTATGGATTTTGAATGGAATTGTGGTGTTTGAGGTGAAAACAAGGATGGATGGTGTTGTGTTTATAGGAGAGGAGTAAGGAAATAAATGCATATCCTTGGAAGAAGGAAGAAGAATAGGAAAATGCACCAGAAGACTCTTCAAAATAGAAAAGTATAGGGACTAGTCTGAGGACTCCTATATATCCTCTGAGGTAATAGAATATTTGAGTTTAGATCTAGACTGTCCGATCAGAATCCAGTCTGAGGTGAAAACAGATCTGACAATCTGGATTCAAACTCAAATATTGTGTAACCTTAGGTGATATGAATTCGTAGTCTCAGAAAGACTCTTGACTCTTCACAGGAAGACGAGTTGTAATTTAGCCCTTTTAGTTCTACAGGAAGTTACATTACAATTTAATTTCAAAGACTATTTAATGCTTGACAAATACTCGCCAATGACGGTGCATGGAGAAATTGTAACGAATTTACCTACTCAAAGAACAGTTTATGCATGAAGATTTATATGGAATTGACTTTAGCTCAAGTGGGGGAGACTGTTAGTATATTGATCTAGAAACCAATTATTTGATGATTGTATTCTAAGCTTAGTTTATGAATTGAATGATTAGTAAATTATTTTGTTCCTTTGAGTATTTTTATTGTAATATATATAGAATGTTCGAGTTGAGATTAATTGACAAAATACTCAAAATGGCAACCTTAAATCTAAATAAATTTATGTGCATGTGAATTTATATCTTACCATGACATATGAATTTATATAGAGAGAATCGGTTATATACCCATCAAAAGTTTAGAATTTGGATATTTGCCCATATTGTATTCAAATTTGAGGTAAATTTCTAATACAATATGGGCAAATATCCAAATTCTAAACTTTTGATGGGTATATAACCGATTCCCCCATTTATATATTAGGATAACCTGAGGGTGTTAAATTGATTGGCTCAATTATAATTCATTAGATGTTTTATTTGTGGGTAATTTATAAATAAAAGGAAGACAGTAAATATGTCAATGTTGTGACATTTGACATATAGATTAAGTCTATAAGTTTGTTTATTGGCCCATTACTTCCAAAATACTACTCATAATGGTAACCCTAACCTTTGATCGTTTCCGAAGGCAAATGGGTAATTTCTCTACCTCCGACACTTACACAATGACATCTAGGTATATGCTTATATAAGTGTCATAAGTAGAGAAATTACCCATTTACCCTAAAAAACCTACCAATTAGAAGACTGACATTTTTCTGAAACATTGTACATATTTTTTTATTTTTTTAATAAAGGGTAAAATGAGTATTTAATTTGTGAGTTTAACATGAGTTTTAGTAGAAGAGACAATAAAATGATTACATTTGTGAGTTTTTAAAATTTTGAAGGATAAATATCATATTATGAACTACTGAGATTAAAATACATAATTTCAAAGTTTTTGAGGGGTATACATAATTACTTCTGTCAGTATCCCTGGGCCCATTAAAGCATGGGAAACAGCTTACAATAATTTTATAGTAATACATTATTTTATCACATGGCAAATATATACTCTTTGTTGTATTAATAATTCAATTTTAAATTTTGAAATAATAAAAGTGAATCATTGATTTTGTTTAATTTCACAACTCCAATCAATGTATATTTATACAAATTATAACATTTTGAATTTGTTTAGTACAAATTAACACATCTTTCTATGGATTATAACTATGACACCATATATATTCTCCATATCTAATTTAAGATTAAATAGTCCAAATCACATGTGATCTTTGTATGCAATGTGTCTTGGATATTTTTTTAACCCAACAAATAATTAGGCCCAATTTAATACCAAAAGCCCAATATTTTATCAGATGGCATGGATCATAGGAGGAATCTATCAAACTTATATAAGATCATAGGAGGAATCTATCCAATTAAATGTAAAAAAAAAAAAGCTAATAGAACAAGACCACAAGGGCATTATTTATCTAATTAATTTTTTCTATGTGAAGCATTAACCACATATAAATGTGTTCATTCAAATATAAATTAATTACAACCGTCAAACGTGAACCCTATGTAAATTTATTTTGTCAAGTTTCAATGTAATTTTATTCAAACTTCAAGGGCTATAAATATACAATAATTGTGGAATTTTCCTTGTTGACTAAATACCAATTAGCTTGCACTAGTTTGGTAAAACAAGAAAATATGAAGGGCAATTCGTAAACACCATGAATTTTATAGTCATGATATCACACTCTTTCCATTTTTTAAGTTGACCAAAGTCCTTATTGCATATAATAGCTCAAAATAATCAATAACAAAGATCCCTATAATATAAATATATATGCCAGATATTAATTACAGCAAAAACTGCAAACACTCTGCACAATTTCTTATTCTTGGTCTCCCCCAATTGCACCTGTTGATCTGAATTATTGGGAGATGAAGAATTGACATCCGAACGACACAAAGGGCAAGTAGAATGAGAGGCGAACCACATGTCGATGCATTCCAAATGAAACCTATGACCGCATTGCGGCAAAGCTCTCAATTTTTCTCCATCTGTAAACTCGCTGATACACACTGCGCATGACTCCGAAACCTTGTCATCTCTGTGCAAAGAGAGTTCGATTATCGGAATCGAGTTAATAATGTTTTGGTTGAAATATAATTGAGGTTTCCGCCAGTGATCCAGTAATCTTCTGTGACAATGATGCAAAAAACTATATATAATGAAAACGATAAAGAATCTGACAGAACATATATGGTGGCCGATAAGTACCAATTCATCTAGATTGCCCATTATGGATTTGTTTATGAAAGATCGTGTTGGCTTTTGTATGGATTTTTTGTATTGAATTTGGTGTGTTTGAGGTACAAAGATGGATGGATGGAAGTGTTGGTGATATGTTTATAGGAGAGGAGTAAGTAAAGAAATGCATATAGAGTACATTGAGGAGAGGTTGAGGGGTATTTGCATTGCATTAGTATGGAGGAAACATGGAGGGGGGGGGGGCTTAAGGCCAGAAATTAAGGAAACACAGGAAGACTTCAAAATAGAAAAGTAGCTAGGAACTAGTCTCAGGAATCCATATCCTCTCAGGTAAAAACATATTTGAGTTTGAATTCAGACCGTCCGATCAGAATCCAGCTCAAGATGAAAAGCACGGAATTATTTAATATTCAAATTTTGGGGAAGACTCTTGCATGACTCTTCACAGGAAGATGAGTTGTAATTATTTAGCCCTTTTAGTCCTACAGGAAGTTACATTATAATTTAATGAGAAATTGTAACGAATTTACATGCTCAAGGAACAGTGAGTTCATAATAATAATGATAATAAATATAAGGGGAAATTGTTGGTATATATACCCATTGAAAATTAAACCCTGATTAATATAAGTTAGTGAGTGCCATGACTCATGTTAATTAAACCTTGATTAAATAGACTTAATCACATGTCATCTTAGCATGCATGTCTCTTGGTTATTAATACAACAAATAATTAGGCCTATTATTATAATACCAAATGCCCAATATTTTATCAGATGGCAAGGATCATAGGATGAATCTATCCAGTTAAATGTAAAAATAAACTAGTAGAACAACACCACAACGGCATTATTTATCTCTCTAAAACAGAGCATTATTTCTGGTGTAAAATTAAGTGTAAAAGATTGTACAAGGTCCCTGATCAGCAGGGTGAGGCGAGGTAGGCCAGATGCTCTGTTCTCCAAGTGTTATGTGGGGGTACTAGTTGGAATACTTGAAATAGCTATTAGCACAATTATTACTTCTCTTGGTTTTATCTTTTGAAACGAATGAAGCTATGTTTGAGGTGTTCGGATTAATTTCTATCCCTAACATATGAATTTTTGTGCACATAGAGGAACTAGAAACATGATGTATTAATACATACAGTATAAATCTATTTTATAAGAATGATTGAAAAGTATTAATGCATACAAAAATTATAAAATCTAATGGACAAAATTACAAACTTCCAAACATAAGGAGCATAGCCCCCTTCCGGCCTTTATTCATCACTATTTTGATTTTAAAATGAAATTAAAAAAAAGTAAAATAAAATTATAATACATGATGTATATCACAATTGACTGTCCAGAAATTTAAAAAACCACTAATTTTGAAAACAATGAAAACTATATTTTTCTTAAAGTTATCCACAAGTTTAGAGGGCTAACACCTATGAAAAAATGCCATTATATACAAATTGGTTTAAATTTGTGCTCTCACTTGATTCCTGAATTTCCATTGGTGTAAAAGAAGAGTGAATTTCAGTTCATTTCAATCCAATGAAAAGATCATCAGGAGATGCCTGCCCTGCTAAGACTAATACCACCTGCTCCCAGGAAAAAATAAAGGTACATAAATTGAAAGTGAGATTTGATACTACATTTTCAGATATTTCACAAATTCACAAGTTACTGTTTCTCAAGTCACAGTTTTTAGTAACAAAATTGACACTTATTTTCTCTGTGAACAATTGTTTCAGCATCAGCTGTTTGATATGTTGACTCTGTCAAAATTCCATGCCTGCTTGGGTTGTTGAGATTTGAAATATTGAAAAAAGGAATATGGCAACTGAGAAAAACACAATTCTTCAAATTAAACAGGGTATATTTTCACCAATTATTGAATTACAGTTGTACCTTACTCATCAATGGCCGATTATGTGGTGATAGTCGTACACAAGCAGCTGCGCAAGCTATCATTCGCTTCACCTCATCATAGTTATATATATTACATAACCGTGAATCTACCAGAGAATCAAAATTACCATTTTGTAATGCTTCTGTAAGCAACGGCCTCGCCTGAAAAACGATCAATGTATACATGTTTTGTTACTCCAGTTAATTAAATAACTTCATAAAGCTTTAGATGAATAGGAAAAAAAAGCCTACCCCAATTTGCCAGGGTTTCATGTGGATTCGAATCTTCTGAGAAAACGGAACGAATTATTATCGGCTTTTTTCCAGTAATCAGCTCAAGAAGCACAACCCCAAATGAAAAGGTATCAGACTTTTCTCTTATCTCTCCCATAGAAAACTCTGGTGCCAAATACCTATTATCCTCATATGATCAGCAATTATAATTTTAGGATAAGAAACTCTCACTAGTCTCTGGTGGAACCAAAAGATTGTTATTACACAAGGAAATTACAAGTCTAACAAAACTATTTTTACTCAGAAATTTGCTGGTAAATGTACAATAAAGCTGATAATTTAATAATATTGTCTACATGGTAAATTGCAAAAAAAAAAAAAAAAAAAAGATTATAGTAAAACTTCACATCTTACCCACGGGTACCCATGAGGTTGGTTGCAACAATTAGAGAAATGCCATCAGGGAACATTTTGGCCATACCAAAATCTGCTACCTACATACAAAGGAGTTGAATTGTTATAATTACATACAAAACAAGGATTATAGCTACAAATAAGGATTGGTTGGTTAAGCATCAAACTAAGTACCTTTGCTTCAAATGAAGGATCTAGAAGAATATTAGCTGCCTTAATATCTCGATGAATAATCCTAGGTTGGCCTGGCACAGAAGTAAATTAAGGCAATTGGAATGATGATATTTTAAACAAATAAAAAAAATCACCATGTTCATGCAACTGTAGTAATATTGTGAAGTTGTAATAAGAAATTAATAGGAATAAAAATCACATTCTTCATGCAGATATGCTAGTCCTTTTGCTGCTCCAATTGAAATCTTCAGCCTAGTATGCCAACCTATGGTGCCTTCATGGTTACCTGATGATACACACACACACACACACACACACACACAAATGTTAATCAGCATATAACATGGATTAAACACATTTACATACTACATTAGAAGAAAAAAATGTTTCATTTACCGTGCAAATGATAATCCACAGTTTTATTTGGCATGTATTCACAGACAATCACCCTTTTATCTTCTGTCATGCAACATCCAAAATATTGCACAAGGTGCCGGTGATGAACACAACTCAATACATCTACCTCTGCTTTGAACTCACGCTGGCCCCCAGTATTGTCAGACTTTAGCTGCTTGATCGCAACGTCCCTTCCATCAGACAAGATACCTCTGTGCACACAACCGAACCCTCCTTCCCCAAGAAAATTCTGAGCAGAGAACCCATTTGATGCTTTTACCAACTCCTCATATGTGAACCCACCCTTGGCGAAGTCGATGGTAATGTTGACAGGTGACAGTGAATCTACTGGCTGTTGAAAAGGCATTTGGTGATTTGCCATGTTGCCGTGCCGACTGATTGGCATTTGTGCAGAGGGCACCTCCACCTGCATTGGTAATTGATTTTTGCGAGTCGGTGCTCCTTCATGGGTGCGAAAGGGACTAATCTGCATTACAATTTACAAGATATAAAACCCCTCTATGTTCTATATAATTTTCTTGAAATATAAACAAAAAAAATTCAAAGCGACATACTTAAATAGGGAGAAAAATGCTAAAATAGAATCTATAGAGAGGAAAACATGTGGTTTTACCATTTATATTTAAACACATCAAGCATCCAAACACTCTGATACAGGCCCCGACAAGCCAATCGGCAACACACAATAGTACATTCATGAAACACTTGCCGCCGCAGCAGAAAAAGAGAACTCTCCTGAAATCATTTAATACTCATCTCAGTCTAAACTCTCCCCAAAAAAAGGGTACAAGAAATTAACAAATTACACATATATGCACTGGTCCTTATAGTACCCTGCAAACGCTGCAACGCCGATGAAAAGGGCGAGAGCATAAAGAATAAACAGGATTGGAAGGATTAATAAGAACATCACTGGGTGCGTTACACAACGGTACTTATTCAGAGGCATTTCAATTTTGTGCTATGCTATTATGCTTCCTTCCCTGAGAAGAAGCGCTCAAGTAAGAAGATATTTCAATAGAGGAATATAAACCATATATACAAGATTGCCAATTTTCTTTCCTCACTTCGATTTTTAACCCGGTCAAGCGTGTTCTGGATTTTGTGTGGTGTATATATACGGATTTATAATAAAGTCTTTATCCATAATATACGGGTCTCTTTAAAATTCAGACCATTTGAGTTTTGACCGTTGGATTAGAATTCGAATCAATCAAGTCTTAATCTATAATATACGGGTATCTTTAAAATTCAAACTAAAAAAAAATGATGTAGCTTATATGATATGAATTCGGTAAATTAACCCGGAGGCAATATTAATTCGGTGAGCTGCTTCCAAGCAGCAACCTCTGGTACTGGTAGACTGGTACACGTACAAATCAGTGACTATGACTTTGATTTCCCAACCGGAACGCCACTGATTTCTAGTTTTTTTTTTTTTTTTTTTCTTCTTTCCTTTTTGTCGCATGGGAATATAATTACTCTACAATTATTTCGGTATCCGTTTAAGAATGTCAGCTTTGCAATTGATATGGATTTGGATTTGGATTTGGTGTGCATGTGGTCCGAATCTGATTGAGGGAAGATATGGACGGAGGCAATGAATATGAATTCTCCACACTTAATTTCTCTCATAATGGGCTTTGGGCCTTTTCAGGCCAATAACATGTGATTATTTGGTTCATTAGCGGAATAACATTTTTCTATTTTTAAACCAAAACTGTTCCTAATAGTCGTCTCAACTTGCTCGAACCCTTGCAGTATGCTATCCACAGATTGCATTCTTCTCCTATCCATTCCATTAGAATTCGAGCTGGCAACACTTTATCATGGAACACCTTCTCATTCCTTTGCTTCCAAAGAAACCGCATATATGGTCGAACAAAACCAAGTTTTCCATGCGCTCTGTCTATGCACGCCTACCGCTTGGCCACTGCCAAATTTTTTCCGTGAAGACACCTAGGTTGTGCTTTAGAGAGGGGGAGAACCCCTTCATTAAAGGAAAGGAACGAAGGGGAACTCCGCGCGCATCCGGGCTGCCCACATCATTCACCTGCTCCAGAAAAAGACAATCAGAGAGAGAAAGGAAGGTGCTATACAAACTTCTCAAATTCGTACCTCGCAAATCGGAATGTAGGTTTCACTATAGCGAGAGGAACCACGCGCTGCCTCCTTCCTTTCTCTTCCTTCCCGTTCCTCTCCACGTGCCTCCTTCTATACTCTAAACCCTAAACCTTAATTTTGCCAATGGTGCCTCCACCACCTTCTTTTTCCGCAACTTCTCCCTTGTCGCTGACATCGAGCCACCGCCACGTGTCACTTCCTGGCCCAGTCTAGTATATGATCGCTAGAATATGTATGGAGAAATCAGTGCCCCCGCCTGACCACCTCGCTCAGCAAGAGCTTGACCAATTAGGAGAATTTGCATTCTTGGAAATTCTAGGCGAGATTGCTTCGAGTCGTACAATGCACAATTTTTCAGGGTTTATAATGTACTTGGCAATGAAATACCTGTCCCCGATTGCAATGGCGCACAACGCGGAGGGATTATGGATAAATAAAAAAATTATCGTGATTCTTCTAGTACATTCAACTTGTAAGGCACACCATCTATTTTACTAAGAAGCTATTTTATATTTTTAATTTTTTAATATTTTCCTAATATTAATTTTAGAGAAATAAATGGAGTATCTTAGAATTTAAATGTACTTCACGATAATTTTTTTATTTACCCAGAAATGATTTTTGAATTGGGATCAATAACTTAGATTCAAACAATTTCTTTTTTCCAGTAACACACGAATAAATATTTTAATTTTTTTTACAGCCGCAAAAAATACTGCATGAAAAATGATTCGTAGTACTTCTTGTACATCTCAATTATAAGATATTTTTTCTATTTTATTTGATTTCTTTCTAGAGTATTCATATTATAAGTTCCTCTATCTATTTTTGAAAATTAAAAAAAAAATTGGGCCGAAGAACCTATTGGACACATAATTTCAACTAATGAATTTTTGGGATTTCACCAAAGATCACACATAAGGTCACACGGATTTGGTTACAAATCTGTGAAATTGAGGTGCGCGTGCCGAACAGCCTCAGCCCAGCAAAAAAAAGAAGTTTGGTGCACAATAAGCATCTCGGTACTTTGTAGTTTTTGTAAAATTCAAACCAATCAAGTCAAATTTTTTATTTATTTATGGTTAATAAAAAAAATTCCAGTTATTGGTTTTAGTTCTCACGACTAGGAAGCGGAGAAGCCGACATTTTTATTAATATCCAAAATTTATTACAAATTATTTAATATACCTAGGTTCGCTGGGATTTAATAAAAATGTCCCTACCAGCTAGAAAATGACCAGAAAATGGCCCGTTTTGGTTTTAGTTCTCACGACTAGTCTCATGACTCCTATCATCTGAATTCTGAGGTAATAGAATATTTTAGTTTAGATTCAGATTGTCCGATCAAAATTCAGTCCGAGGTGAAATGCATTGGATTCTTTAATGTCCGTGTGAAAACAGATCGGACGATTGGGATCAAAACTCTAATATTGTGTTACCTCATCAGGTGTTAAAACTCTTGACTCTTCACAGGAAGATGAGTTCTAATTTAGCACTTTTACTCCTACAGGAAGTTACATTGCAATTTATTGTTAAAGACTATTTAATGCTTAGAAAAAATATCGCCAACGACGGTGCATGGAGAAATTGTAACGAATTTACGTACTCAAAGAAGAGTGAGTCCATGGTACTATGCATAGCACGGATTAGTCCGTACTACGGAGCTATATTTTTATTTTGAAAATTCTAATAGTCGATCCGAACCGTTCAAAGTGATCCCCACATGAATATGTACTTGCGGACTAAATTTTATATTTTTTTGAATTTTTTTACTATATTTTAAGATAGGTAGAAAATCATTTGATCTGAAAATTCTGGACCATCCAAAAACAGTGCTTTTTTACCTATTTAAAAAAATAGTAAAAAAATTCTAAAAAATAGAAAATTTAGCCCGCAAGTATATTATCATATGGAAATCATGTTGAACGGTTCGGATCGACCGTTAGAATTTTGAAAATGAAAAAATTGATCCGTAATACGGACCAATCCGTGCTATGCATAGTACCATAGACTCACTCCTCAAAGAAAAAACAATTTATGCATGAAGATGTATATGGAATTGACTTTAGTGCAAGTGGGAGAGACTGTTAGTGTACTGATCTAGAATTAAATCAATTATTTGATTATTGTAATCTAAGTTCAGTTTATGATTTGGGTGATTGATAAATTATTTTGTACATTGAGTATTTATAGTATATATAGATTGTTCGATTTGAAATTAATTGACAAAATATTAAAAATGATAATCTTAAATTTAAATAAATTTATGTACATGTGAATTAATATCTCAACATATATGGCATATGAATTTATATTTCAGCATAACGTTTGAGGAAATTAAATTGATTGACCCAATTATAATTCATTAAATGTTTTATTTGTGGTTAATTGATAAATAAAGAGGAGTAAATATGCCAATGTTTGTCTATTGGCCCATTAATTACTCTCAAAATACTACTCATAAAGGTAACTCTAGCTTTGGACAGTTTCCTAAGGCAAATGAGTAATTTCTCTACCTCTTACACTTACACTCTGACATCCAGGTATATTCTTATGTAAGCCTCATAAGTAGAGAAATTACTCATTTACGCTCAAAAACCGATCAAATAGAAGATTTATATTTTTCTCAAACATTATGCATTTTTTTTAACTAAAGGTAAATTGAGTATTTTATGAATTTAACATGACTTTTAATATAAGAGACAATAAAATGGGTACATTTGTTAGTTTTTTTTAAATTTAGAAAAATAAATATGATATTATGAACTTTTGACATGAATTGCCATAATTTTTGAAGCTTTTGAGAGGTATGCATGAAATTCCTCTTTTTTCAAAATGGAAAAGCAGTGGCCCCGTCTCCGAATTCGAATTCTCTAAATGAATTTTTTTGATAAATCAACTTAAAAGAAATTAACAGAACATGTTAATTGCTTTATTTTTACAAATATCATTAACTATTAATCTAAGAATAATTAACTGTTAATGTAGCCGTATGTTGTTATTCTATACTAAATATCACTTTAACATGTATTTGTTGTATTTAAATTTATATATTCTCTTAATTATCGTTTTATTCCATACATATTTTCTATGTTCATTATTTACATTTTAAAAATAGAAAAAAAGATAGTGTGATCTGGCTTATTTAAAATAAAACAATTTCTATATTTCTAATCTTCTGTTTTTCAAATAAATAAAATGCATGAATAAAATGGATAATGAATTGTAATATATATATTTTGACAAACGGTTGGGAATTGTCAGCGATTTACAACATTATAATTTTTATATTATATTTTATTCTCTCTGAATCCTAGCATATATCATTTCCCAACTCAGAATAATCCAATTTGTCTAACATCTCCTTTGGTTTTGTTTTCTTTCAATATTTTGAATTGATAACTCTTTCTCTTCCGCTCTAAATCGTTTAAAATTTTAGGGAGAGATTCATATGAATTTAAGATAACAAGAATAACCGATCTACGTTATAAATTTCTAGTTTGCTATATTTTTTATTTGTTTAACACCTATAGGCAATTTGTTTTTCTCCAATATCTAATTCAGACAATATGAGTTATATTTCATTGTATCCAACAATTTGTAATGTCCACATGTGTATAGTTCTCAATTCTAACATAAACAATATAGATGAATTTTTAATTGCTTACCATGGTATTTAATATGTTAAACATAAATTGATTCATACATAACACATGATTTTCACGAGTTATTCAACAAACAATGCAAAAGTGATTGGATAAATAGAAATGGTATGAACATCATTTCCATTAGACATTATATATTCACACGTTCTACTTATTTAGATTATAGTGATCTGCTTTGAGATTCATGTCAAATTAAAACAAACAATATGCAGTTGATATGAATTAGGTTTAAATTAATTAACTAGACTCTAATCCCAAAGTGTATATATGATTTTAAGGAAAGTAATTAATTGAAAGTTTGTTCAAAAAATTAGGACACCTCCATCCCACTTACAAATAAATTACTAATGCTGACGTAAAAATTTGTTATGACATAAATTTTTATGCTAATTAGTCCATCTTATTTGAAAAATTATATTTTCATAGTATTTACCTTATATTTATCCAATTTAATTTACTTAAATTACCTTGATTTAATACAACTGACAAAATATGTATAGTGTGCAAATTACAAACTGTCAAGCGTGAATTACTCTTATGTAAAATTATTTAGGGAATTTTATGTATACCTCTCCAAAATCTCGATATTATGTATTCCCTCGTCTAAAGTTAAAAATATCATATTTATCCTTCTAAATTTTAATAACTCTCAAATTTTCTCAATTTATCGACTTTTCTGTTATAACTCATTTTAAATTTATAAAGTACTAATTCTGCCATTTATTAAAAAATGTTTAGTATGTGTAAAAAGAATGCTTTCTCTTCTACTTGATGGGTTCGACAATCTCTACTTGTGACACATACATAGTGACATTTATGCATATGCTTGTCTGTGAGTCACAAGTAAGATAATGAACCATTTGCTCTTAAAACTGACTAGTTAAAATACTAAATATTACTCAAAAGAATTTTACATATATTTTTAATTTTTTTAGTAGTAGATAAATGTCACACCCCGGGACAACCCGCCACGTATTTCTACGTAAGGTGTTACATTATGATCCTTGAATAAATAAAAATATACAAAAAGGGCCTAATTGTAAAGATTTTTAAGTAATGTAATATTATAAACTTGGGGGACCTATGTGCAAAAGTTCCAAATATTAAAGATGACCCCTATCTTCTTCTCTTGATATTTCCAATTGAACTTCTAATTTTCGTGGGAGGGAGCTAGGTCTTGGCCGAACCAAAGAGAGAAAGAGAGAGAGAGAGAAATCGAGCGTGAAATCTGATCGGAATTGTCGGAAATCGGAGATTCGAGCTAAATAGACGATCGTGCTCAATTCTAAAGCTTCAATTTGGTATATTCTTCCTTCCTTGTAATCTTTTGAAAACCCTAATTTGTTTGATTTGTGGTATTTCTTTGAGAATTCGAATTAAAGTTCGATTGATTTGATATAACTCGATATTCGGTTTGATTTGTATTGAATCGAATGGATTTGCTTGTGAAATTGGAAATGGAATTAGGGTTTGGTAAAATGGTGGGATTTGTGGAATTTCTGAGTTTTTCAGGTGTTATGCACCATTTGGATCTGAATAGATCGAGTTATAATCGTTCGAACATCTCAATTCGTGTTATTTGATTAAATCATCCATTTGAGTTGAATTTTGGAATTAGGGTTTTGTACCAATTTTATACCAATTGAATATATGGTTTAATTGTGTCGATTCTCGACAACTTAGATGTGAAATATACCGTTTGAATTGATGATACGTAGCAAGGGTTAACCGTATCGAAACTCGATCAAAACAAGTTAAACTAAAACCTGAAAACATAACTTCTGTGTGAGTTATTGCGGACCGAAACCACAGGTATTGCGGGCCGCAAGGGAACAGGGACTTAACCAAATTTCGGGGTTCTGTGTTGTGGTTGCGGGCCGGAATAGGACCCATTACGGGCCGCAATGAATTTGGCAGAAAACAACACTCTCTGGAAAGTTAGTCTGCGGGCCGCAACAGGGCCATTACGGGCCGCAATACATACCCTGTTTTGCTGAAATTGTGTATTTTATGTGGTATAAGCCTAATTGGTTGAACCATGACCTAAACCTATACCATTAGGACCCGAATACGAACATTAAACCGTGTTTAACCTAATTTAACTCGGTTTAACCTACGGGATACCAATCGAATGTTTTAATCGATCTAAACGAATAAATAGGTGGTAAACCTACGAGGCATCGGATCTCGGGATCATTCGAGACGCCTGAGCCTTAGACGAGTGCGCTATATACTCAGGTGCGGGGTTTCTGGACTTGTTTGATAGTTTATATTCAGAATTAAACTGTGTTTCTTTTGACATGTTGATTATTGGTTGAATTGCATTATCGGATTGTGTTGCATATGCATTGCATTGCCCTAATTAATTGAAACTCGGATTGTTTATCTGATTGATCTGCATGCTGGTATGGTTATCGTTGTGTATTGATCTGAATGATCTAATTTGGAATTAAAAGTCACCGTGATTTATATCACCATCGGTTGGTGGATATGGTATTACCGTCCCCCATCGTGGCGACGACACCCAGGGGGTGAGTTCGGATTTGTCAAAGTCTATGCATGGACTTTGACGCCCAGTATTCTAAAGCTTTAGATCGTCTGGCCCTCGGTAGTTCCCAGTACCGGTTGGGACGAGGGGTAAGTGACTCTGTATTATGAATTTGGTTATGGGTGACTTGTGTATCGGAGGCATTACCCAGGGGGTAATGCGTTTGGATGGTCAATTGGTTTTAAATGAATTTTCCGGATATGAAATGGAACCAGACTTTTTAATTAAATGGTTAAGCCTATACTACCAGATACTTTGAGCTCGAGTTAAACCAAATATTGTGTGATTGAATTTCGGTTTGGCAAATCCTGATTTCATTTCATTTGGCTAATTGATGTCGGGTTTATGCGTTCATGTTTATATATTATCATAAACTGATCTGAGCTTTATTTGTGCTTTACTTTTGAATATAATCTGTGATTGCAAGTCCAGGAGCGAAACATGGCAAATTTATCGCACTGAGAATTTATTTCTCACCCCCTCTTTGGGTTATCTTTTCAGGTTCCGGGTCAGCAGATCCGAGAGAGGCACGAGGTCGGTAGGCCTGGTTATTCCGCTGCTTAGACTGTCTGGTATGGTGACATTAGAGATTATGTATATAGTTATGTTTTGTTGATGTACATATATAATCTCTATGTCCTTTTGTGATGCGTATCCATCGAGATACGGGTTTGTATGATATTACCTGACCAGCTGGGAGTTATGTTATTTGTTTGTTTGGTTGTTTGTTTATGTTTTTATTTCCTATTATATCGTAATTGCCTTGTAGGCATACGGGCAACCGTATGTCTACGGCAGGAATCACCTGTCGCGCCTCGTGGGGCCGCGGGGTGTGACATAAGGCGTATTCACATCACATACATTATCAATAACAATATAAATAAAGCCACATTTATTTCATAATCAAAAGAGTTTCACAAACGATCATGGCGGACATGGCTAGTAACACAAGCACTGCCATGCCTGCTCAATGTATCAATTTTTGAATCATAGAAACAAAACTAAACAACATGTGGCAATTTATCAATCATAAGCCTTCCCGCTTAGTCTCACTCTTGTCCTTGCTCGAATCCTTCTTCGCCGTTACCTGGAACCCACGTAAAAGTGGAACGGGTGAGAGATCGAACCTTCTCTCAGTGCGGGATTTAGTTCCAGCCCAGAGCTTATAAAACATTTACTTACTCTCACAAATATGAACATACATAATTAAAATGCGTATGCTTCTTTTAATGCAATGCATATCCTATCATTACTTACTACTTCCATTTACTTTTAAAATTCTGTTAATCTATTTCGTGTGCCTCACTAGACGGTGAATTCATATGCCGCTAGGTCTTGGCGGTGAGAGGACCGCTTCCGCCTACAATCACGTCCGTGACAGGACCGCTTGCGCCTACAATCACGTACGCGATAGGACCGCGTCAGCCTACAATCACATCCGTGACAGGACCGCTTTCGCCTACAGTCACGTTAACGAGGGGTCCAGTCGAACACTAGACCCAATGTATACATCCCAATATGCAAGCTAGCATATCGGCCCCTGTTCAGTTTCCTAACTCGTTCATGTCATGCACTTTTATTCAATCACAATTCATGCCATGCTCAATACATCCTATTCATGCAAGTCCATTGGTCAATGTATGAATCCTATCATTTCATGCAATTTATTTATGTACTACTCAAGTCATACGAATGGTTCGAAAAATAACATGCATAATTCCAACTAATGCCATAATAATAAACAGTTGAATGACAATCGGCAAGTAAGATAGTTTTATAAAGTCTAGGAAACCCGCACCTGTTATTATAAGGAACTCACTAGATGTCCTGGGCTCTTCTAGAACTTCTGAGCTTGAGCCTAAATCATGTACGCATAATTTCTGGTTAATATTCTTCGATGGTCATTTTGAGGTTCTCTGTTTACTAACTAAAATTCATTGTGATTACTAAAATATATGCTAAGTGTGTGTGAAATACTACTCATCCTTTCATTAGAAAATCATGAAAAGAAATAAAAGACGTATGAACAAGAATCATTTAAAATTCAAGAAGTCGAATAATTTAATTAAAGCCTTCGCAAAAGTCTATTAAATAGATTAAATAAATTTATATAAGCATCAAATTATTACTAGTTATAGATAACAAGGCCTATTCAATATAGGCTCTATTAAATAAATTGTCAAATAAAGTAGTGAACTTATAACCTAACAAAAATAACTTAAGCATTTTATCAAAAGAAATAATTATCATTTGCTAAAGTATTATCATGCGAGATATACGAATAAATATTATGAAGGTTAGTGTTAATCTAGTTTCTTGTATAATTCTATTATTGTCTTACTAATGATCTATTAAAATTTTGTTACAGAAATTATAAACTTTAAAATACACCTTGACGTTCGTGCACTTTAAGTTGGATTATCATTTATGATTGCTTTGAAAATTTAGAACATCTAGGTTCCATGAATCAAATCGCAACCCAAATGCATTAAACACAAGGGATCCAATCCGTATAGGTGCTATATATTTTCACCGTTATAGATTGAAGACCATAAACACAATAAAGAAATAATATTAAAAGGAATTCATTACTCTACTCCAAACCAAGCCATATTAGATGTCAATGCATCATTGAAGCGTTGGATTTAATTAAGAAACATAAACAATGTTACTCTACTCCAAACCAAGCCGTATTAGATGTCAATGCATCATTGAAGCGTTGGATTTAAGAAATAAATCAAGAAAAAGAATAATAAAAATTTTCTTAAGTGATTTAGTTTGTTTGTCTCAAACTACGTCGGATGTCATACCAGTTGTAGTGTTGAGACTTTATATTTGTTTTATTTTAATCAAGAAAAATTCGAGTAACTAATTTTCAACAAAAAGAAGTCGATCTAGTTAACGTTTAGGAGGAAATAAAAACTATAACTTAATTTAATGTTGTAATTTAATGAGTTAGTATTTTTACCTTAGAATGCTAATGAATTAAGAAAACTCAGTCCTAGTATTTCTTGTATATGAAAAAGATTGATTTGGCTAGCGAGAGAGAGGGAGAGAGAAAGATGTCGGCTAGAGAGAAAAATAGAGAGATGGTGGCTGTGGAGAGGGGGGGGGGGGGTGAGGTAAGGGGTTTATATAGAGGCGAGGTTAGGGTTGTCTTCAGATTTTGGTTGGGTTGGATTGGGCTTTAATGGACCATAATTAATTAATCTTACCGCTTTAGGCTAATGACAAAATTCTGTTTTCTGCAGTTTTAATTTTCATTCTTAAAGATAAATCTACCTGAACTTATAGGTTCATAATTCGAGAAAATTTACTACATAAGGATCGTAGGATTTTCTGTTACCGTTCAAATGCGACTGGTTTCAACTTAGTCGGAATTTCCAGTGAGGCGGAATGATTAAAATAGTCGACAGAGGTCTGCAGTTTCCGAACAATACTGTTTACTGATTTTGGAATTTTATGGAGAATTTTTCGTTAAGAATTTGGGGTAGGTTTCTAAACAAAAGGTGTAGATATTGAAGTTAAATTTTCCGATATTAAATTTCATGGAAATCCGAATTAATATGAGTGAGGTGTGGTGAGAATACTAACAGCTGTCCGTCTGAAAAATCCAGCTGAAGTCAAATTTAGAAGGTTATTAAAAGGGGTACTCAAATTTAGGTTTTAATTAACGATTTGATTAGTATTTATTTCCTAATTGTTGTGGCCAGGTAAAGAGACATTCATTTCATAATGTTGTATTTTTCTACAAGATTTCTTACGACATTTTCTATATGGATAATTGCGTGTGCGATCCTAATTACTCAAGATGTGTGTATATTAGATCGGTTTCTCGTTTGGACTCTTCTTTTACAAAGTGTTTAAACTTTCTAGTATTAATTTGTATAAAAATTATCGTATTTTAAATAAGCTATGAAATGTACCTAGTTGTGATGAAGTGTTACCTATATTCTTATAATAGTCGTTACGTTCACTCGGGACGATTTATGATAATGACAAAAAAAGTCAGCGTGACGGGACGTTACAATAAAATTGGTACTTTTTAAATTTAAAATGAGTTTATTAGAAAATTTAATAAATTAGGTAAAATTTTAGTTTCTGATGTTTAGAAGGACAAATATGAAACCATGAATTTTTGAGAGGGAAATATGTAATTTCAAGATTTTTTAGGGGTATACATGAAATTACCCAAATTTAATTTTATCAAGGTCAATCCTAGCTATAGGAATGCAATTTTATTCAAAGTTGACACGTATGGCAACCTTTATTTATTTGGGTTAATTTCTTACGTACCCTAAAAAAATTCTTTAATTTCTTATTTACCTCTAAACACTTCAATATATCTAATTTGTCTCTGAACTCTTAAAATTCTTTCTTTTTTACCCTTTGATTAATTACCCATTGTCAAAATCTACCCTTGTGTGGTGCCCTCTTATCAAACACTTATTTTATTATATAGAGATTTTATTGGAAACCCATTGACTATTCATTAAATTGCTGAAATCCAAAGTACATTGCAAGTAATTTAAAACAGTAAGCAAAACTAACTACTCTAAAGCCATGCAACCTGTAAGAGCTATCTAAATTCAAAGCACGAACTAGAAAATTTCAAACTACCCTATTAGAATCAAATAACTACTAATCCCTAATCAATTTGTTCAAGAGTGATTGTTTGCTTATGGACTAGCCTCTTTTGTTATTCTCCCTGTATCTCAAAGACAGTATTGTCTAAATTGGTGCCCAGCTACAATTTTTCTCTAAACTTCTGCTTGGCATGCCATTAAAAACTCCATTTGTGGTATGATGGATCTGTACCTGTTTTGAGGACAAATCGGCCGTTCGGGAGCGGGGTTAGTGTAGATTTCGTCAAATTTTGGCTGTTCCGGACCAAAATAGACCGATTCCACCGAAATAGCCGAAACGCGAATTAAACGAACTCCAAAACTTTTTTGAGCTCTCTACATAAATCGAACCCATGCCCTCTAGCTAAACAACCAAAGTCAACTACCACCACACCATACAACCTTTGTTATTAAAAAATACAATTCATTTATATATATGAGAATTTTAATTTGTACAAGCTTCTGACAAAAAAGTCCGATTTTCCGATCTGATTCGGCCGATTCCAACCGAACTTTCCAATTCGGATCGGAATCGGACGGTGCCGATCCCGATCCCGATACCGATTTTTCCTTATATGGGTATAAACGAATTCTAATTTCAGAATATACCAACATTCTCCTTTCTATTCATTAGAGAATGATATGAACTATAACTGATGATGTTCTCCTCAATAAAATAAGTGTTTGATTAGGGCCCACACAAGGGTATAATGGGAGAAAGTAAATTTTAACAATGGGTAATTAATTCAAAGGATAAAAAAGAAAGATTTTTAAGAGTTAAGGGACAAATTAGATATATTGAAGTGTTCAGGGGTAAATATGAGAAATTGACCCTATTTATTTTGTACAAATTGTCATAAATATACAATAAATGTGCAATTGTCCTTGTTGACTAAATACATAGTTACCCTTCACTAGTTTGGTGAAGTAAGAGAAAAAATATCAAGGGCAATTCGTAAAATCCATGAATTTTACAGTGATATCAGATTCTTTCCTTTTTTTGTATTGACCAAGTCCTATAGTGCATAATATCTAAAAAACAATCAATAAACAAAGATCCCTATAACATAATAATACACGCAAACATTAATTACACTAAAACATTGAGCTACATAATTAACAAAAAAAAAAAAATCAAACGATGCGATCCAAAGGTGAGTGATGCACGCTCCATAATTCCTTATTCTCAGTCTCCCCCAATTGCACTTGTTGGTCTGAATTGGGAGATGAAGTAAAATTGACATCGGCACGACACAAGGGACAAGTAGAATGAGAGGTGAACCATATGTCGATGCATTCCAAATGAAACCGATGACCGCATTGCGGCAAAGCTCTCAATTTCTCTCCTTCTGTAAACTCGCTGATACACACTGCACACGATTCCGAAACCTTGTCATCTCCGTGCAAAGAGAGTTCGATTACCGGAATCGTTTTGATTATGTTTTGGTCGAGGCGGCGAGGGCTAGGTTTGGTACAATTAGAGAAGAATAATTGAGGTTGTTGTCGCCTGTTAACCAGGCGACGTCTTCCATGACGGTAACTCAAGTAACTATAGATAATGAAAATGAGCAGGAATACAACAAAACATACAAAGAGGCTCATTAGGATCATTTTTCCGGAGATAACGTAGTGTGGCGAAGCTTGTACAAATTCATCATCATCGGCATAGTACGGCGGGTCATCTGGCTTTGCCATGGATTTGTTTATGAAAGATGGTGATGACTCTAAGAATTCGAAGTTTAGTTATTTAGAATTGGTTGCTTATTTGAGGTGAAAAGATGGAAGGAAGGATGGATTGAAGTGTTGGTTGTTATGTTTATGGGAGAGGAGCAAGGGAAGAAATGTATATAGAGACTAGAGAGGTTGAGGGGCATTGCATTACTTTAAGTACTAACAATGAGGAAGTCAAGACTCAAGAGTCAGCATGAGAGAGAGAATTAATGTTAGTGATGTATATGAAGAAATTAAGGAAACTTCCCCTATTTTTATTTTTATTTTCAAAAACGGAAAGCAGGGGCTCCGTCTCCAAATTTGGAGTAGAAGTAAGTTGTTCTTAAGTTCACCGAGTTTTTTTGTAGTCTTAATTCTAAAATTTATCGGATTAGTTTCAAATGACATATCTAAACTGTTGAAATTGATATAACTTTACAAGTGATGTGTCTACATGCAAAAAAAATTTAAATTTTGAATTAATTTTATATAGAGTTAATTAGTAAAAAAGTGTTAAAATTAATTTCTAAACTTTTTTATTTTTGACCGCTTAACTTTATACTAAATTAACTCTAAATTTTAAATTTTTGTATGTAGATGCATCATATGTTTGTCCCTCGGACAATTCATTTTCATACTCTGCCCTACTTCCAAACAAATCCGAATTGGCTTCCATAAATCCTGATGTGTCGTTGAAAGCATGAATCGGGTGCTGAAATCCGCGATCCATTATCCGAAACCCGCGATCCATCTTGAATTTCCTTGATAGTCCGAGCACATGCCCGGTATCTTCCTGGTCAGAATAATCGCTCATACTCTCAGGATCAACATGACCCCAATTTTCCTCTGCCTCTAGTATTTCCGGATCCACTTCTTCATCGGATTCATCCGGATCACAAGTTTGACCCCAATGAGCGGTCCGACTAGATGAAGGCTGGTCAGTCTGGGATGGGGCCCGACGGGAGGGTCGGTCCCTCTGAACTGGGGCCCGACTACTGGACAAGTCTTGAATTATAGTATGTCTAATATTTATACTATTTTTTGTAGTATTTCTTTGGACAAGTCTTGAAATTCAGCAATTTTTTTGTAGTTATCAGCAATGAAGTAAATGTTTGTTAGTCCCAAGTTGTATTTTCCCTGACTGCACCCACTTCTTTTCTTTAATTTACTTAATTCTTGAAATTGATGTTTGAAATTTACCAGGTCTATAAAAGGACATGCAAGAAGAAAAAATCAGATTGTAGATCGATCTTGTGTAGATTGATCTAAGAGTCAGACCTGCACTAGGAGCAGTTTCTTCATCAAAGAAGTAAGCTTTTCCTTTCTTGGCTTGACATATTTAGTTCACAAATGCAGGTAAGGGATTACCAGTAAGTATTCTTTAATTTATATTCTTGGTAAAATGATAGAGTCGGGATACCAGGAAGCTCACTTCACCATATGTTACTCCCCTAGTTCCAATGTCTTTCACATAAATGAGGGAGACATAAGGAGGTAGTTTGTATACTTTATAAAGATATTAAATTTAAGAGGAGGGTTCCAATGCCTCCATTTTTCATGCCTCCATCATGCCTCCATATTTTAAAACTTTAATAACTCAAAATTTAAAACTTAAAAGTAAAAATAAAACCGTTGGATATGGTCTACATCATTTTATTTATACACGTGTAAAAAATTATGATATTTTAATTTTGTTTTGGTTGTCATCAAGAGCTTGTAAAAAACATACTAATGTGGATAATTTCTAGATGTTGATTTTTCAACTTATTGATTCACATAAAAACAAAATCGAAATGTGATAATTTTTTATGAGCACATAGATAAAATGATGTAGATCATATCCAACGGTTTTATTTTGACTTTTAAGTTATATTTTGAGTTATTAAAGTTTTAAAATATGGAGGCATGGTGGAGGCATGAAAAATGGAGGCATTTGAACCCTCCTCAATTAACAAATTATGAATAAATACGTAGAATGGTATCTCTGACATACAACAATCATCATTGAGTAGGACCATTGACCTAGAGAATATAAATTTTGAGTTATTAAAGTTTTAAAATATGGAGGCATGATGGAGGCATGAAAAATGGAGGCATTTGAACCCTCCTCTAAGTTTAATGGCACAGATTCTAATTTCCACTAATTGCTATCCGTAGGTTGTACTAGGTGAAGTGGCAATGTGAGGTTGATTATGTTGAATAGGCCTCGTCAATTGAATGTCATCTCTTCTCGGGTGGTACTATCCTTTATACTAGTTATAGGTTACAATAAAGAGAAGCATTTTTTATTTAAGTCAAGTAAATAGATTTTTGATGGCAATTAACTTGGATAATTTGGTGTCTTTTGTGTGTTTTCTGGATATATGGCATGTAATTTGGATAATTTTTTATGGCAATTAACTTGTTTGGTGTCTTTTGTTTGTGATTGTGGCATATTAATTATTGACCAACAAATTTGGTGGGGGCTGGCAGCATCAAAATATATTATTAAAAAAAAAATACAATCAGGATCGGCTGTTTAGTAATACCTGTTCTTGATAGCTGATCTGGTTCTCCACTAGAGTATAGGCCAGCAAAAAAAAACAAACAGGAATGGTTGTTTATTAAAAGGCCGTTTCTGATGATTAAAATCAGTATCGGTTGTTCTTGAAGGCCGTTCCTGATTATTAACATCGGTTAATAATAAACAACCGTTCCTGATTGTCAACATTAGTATCGGCTAATTCAAACGACCGTTCCTGATTATGGAATCAGTATCGGCTATTTGACCGATCCTGACTAGTGGTACTATCAGTAACGCCTGAGTCAGTATAGCTCGTAGGTCCGTTCCTGATGTTCCTTTTTTACCGTTCCTGATGTGTGATTCTCCACTAGTGTCAAGTAGGTGGAAGTCCAACAAAACAAGCCATTAACAAGAAAAGTCAGGTAAATGAATTTCTTGTGGTGTGACCTAAATTAAAATAACCAAAAATCAGTATCTTAAGAATAGAAAGGAGGAAGAGATGAAGTAAAACACGCATATATTTTGCTACTTATATATATAAATTTAAATTAATAATTTAAAAATAATAATATTTGAAATATTTACTGACTAATTGATATAATATTCTTCATTTGAAAGTATACATATAATACAACATCTGTAAAAATTTATCAATAAAGAAAATACTTGATGCCTTTCCATCTAAAAAATCAAACAAACAAACAACAAAGAATTAATTAGACAAAAATGCAATAGTGAAGCAACTCAAATTTTGAGTTTATAGCTCTGGACAGTTCGATCAGAATTTGAGTCAATCTGGGTCGAGTGAGTTCTGATTGAACGGTTCGGATTTAAGCTCATTTGAGTTATAAATTCTCCGAGACAAGGCTGAATAAAGCCGAGCTAGTGCAACAACTTCGATTCAGTTTTGGTTATCGAATTTTCTTAAATTTCCTGAGACAATCATGTCTCTATTATTGCCTAGCAGCTAGGTAAATTCAAGTGCACGGCGATCACATTTTGTTTCGGATTAACATGATCACTTTGCAAATTGTTATTACTTAAACAGAGTCTTAATCTTATATCTCACTAATATTTGTCGAAATGAAATTGAATCCTTCGCATTCAGTTGCACCATATTTGCCTATTCGTTAAACTGTAAAGTTCTTTCGGTGTATGTTTTCCTAGGGACACAGAGATCAAATAATTGAGCAGCGTTTTTAAACTTGCCATGTTTAAAATGTAAAGTACTCTATGCTTGCGGCCGGGACCACCTGTATCTCTCCGCCATCTCTGCTTGCGGACCCATGTAATTAGATAGCAGGCACTCAAGGCCGGAACAGACTCCGCAGTTTTTTTGAGAGAAAAGCGGAGTCCTGCTTTTCCTATCTCAACCATTCAAAATATTGAGATCTGTACATGAAAAGTCTTTTATCGAGATACATCGAATGAAAAATTTTGACTGGTTGAACTCAGAAAGCAAGATACTGCTTTTCTCTAAAACAACAGCGGAGCCTTATCCTCAAGGCCAACGTATGAAATATAAATAATATTAACACTCAATAAAACAAGTACATTAATTTGATAACCATATATAAGATAATATATACCACTTAGATTAATCAGCTTAATTTGATCAGTGATCTTAATTATCGAATACATGCATCTACTAGCTAGAAATAATTGATATTACAATTATATTATTCATAATCAGTTTGGTCAAATGACATTAGAGACAAATTTAATTCTATTTGTTTAATTAGTAACTTCATCAGGACAGAGACTTGCAAATAGAAGCTATTTACATATACATACATACATACATATAGAGTCTGCCTCATGTCATAACGTTATAATTTCAGCTTAAGTTATAACGAGTCAGTTTTGGTGATTTCAAAAACAGTCGATTCAAACCGCTCAACATGATCTCCATGTTAAAATGTGCTTAGAGAACAAATTTAATATATTTTTTAATTTTTTTACTATTTTTTTAGATATGTACAAAATCATCGTTTTGAGATTATTCTGGACCATCCAAAATAGTGATTTTATACCTATCTAAAAAATAGTAAAAATATTCCGAAAAATATAAAATTTGGTCTCCAAGCACATGTTAATATAAAGATCACGTTGAGCAGTTTGGATCAATTGTTTGGATTTTGAAATCACCAAAACTGACTCCTTATAACTTAGACTGAAATTATAATTTATAACATTAGTCAGACTACATATATATACACATAGAGAGAGAGAGAGAGAGAGAGAGAGAAACTAGAGAGATAGACTACTGTAATATGCATATTAAA
>JAJGRW010002065.1:0-5000 GCA_025461045.1 Carex parvula
GAAAAAATTTGAAATTTGAAAAAAAATTTGAAATTTGAAAACAAATTTGAATTTTGAAAAAAATTTGAATTTTGAAAAAATTTGAATTTGAAAAAAATTTGAACGTAAAATCGCGTGGATCGGGGCAACTTGCGTTCGAAACGGGTGAACTCACGTAAAAAGCGGTGGAACACCAATGTTTTGACATGGGGGATTTTCAGGGGGTGGTAACCCTGGGCATGGCTAGAGCCAAAAAATGCATATTCCCTATTAGGGGGGCAAGATTTTCAAAAGGGGTGCCCCCTCATGTACACGCCGGTGGTGTACATGCCCCCGTCGGTGCTGTCCGTCGGTGCTGCTGGCGCTCTGCGTCGGTGCTGCTGGCGCCCAGCGTCGGTGTTCCCATGTACATGCCCAAGGGTGTACATGCCCCGTCGGTGCCCCGTCGGTGCGCCGTCGGTGCGCCGTCGGTGCGCCGTCGGTGCCCCGTCGGTTCCCCGTCGGTGCCCCGTCGGTGCTGCGGGCGCTTTGCGTCGGTGGCTTGAAAAAAAAATTGAAAAGGGGGTGGCCACCATTAATGCACAAGGGTGTACATGCCCCCGTCGGTGGGCCTTCCGTCGGTGGCCTTCCGTCGGGGTACATGCCCCCGTCGGGGCTGTCCGTCGGTGCTGCTGGCGCCCAGCGTCGTGTTCCCATGTACATGCCCAAGGGTGTACATGCCCCGTCGGTGCCCGTCGGTGCTGCGGGCGCTTTGCGTCGGTGCCTTGAAAAAAAAATTGAAAAGGGGGTGGCCACCATGTACATGCCCAAGGGTGTACATGCCCCCTCGTTGCCTTCCGTCGGGGTACATGCCCCCGTCGGTGCTGCTGGCGCTCTGCGTCGGTGCTGCGGTCGCCCAGCGTCAGTGTTCCCATGTACATGCCCAAGGGTGTACATGCCCCGTCGGTGCCCCGTCGGTGCGCCGTCGGTGCCCGTCGGTGCGCCGTCGGTGCCCCCGTCGGTGCCCCGTCGGGCGCCGTCGGGCCCGGCTCGGTGCGCACGTCGTTGCCGCCGTCGGTGCCCCGTCGGGCCTCGTCGGGCCCGTCGGTGCTGCGGGCGCTTTGCTCGGTGCCTTGAAAAAATAATTGAAGAAGGGGGTGGCCCCCGATGTTACATGCCCAAGGGTGTACCATGCCCACGTCGGTGCCTTCCGTCGGTGCCTTCCGTCGGGGTACATGCCCCCTGTCGGTGCTGTCGGTCGGTGCTGCTGGCGCTCTGCGTCGGTGCTGCGGTGCGCCCAGCGTCGGTGTTCCCATGTACATGCCCCGTCGGTGCTCCTGTCGGTTCTGCTGGCGCCCAGCGTCGGTGCTTCCGTCGGTGCTGCGGGCGATTTGAAAAAATTTGAAATTTGAAAAAAATTTGAAATTTGAAAAAAATTTGAATTTGAAAAAAATTTGAAATTTGAAAATTTGAAAAATTTGAATTTGAAAAAAATTTGAATTTTGAAAAAAATTTGAATTTGAAAAAAATTTGAATTTTGAAAAAAATTTGAATTTGAAAAAAATTTGAATTTGAAAAAATTTGAATTTTGAAAAATATTTGAATTTTGAAAAATATTTGAATTTTGAAAAAAATTTGAACGTAAAATCGGTGGATCGGGGCAACTTGCGTTGAAAACGGGTGAAATCACGTAAAAAAGCGGTGGAACACCAATGTTTTGACATGGGGGATTTTCAGGGGGTGGTAACCCTGGGCATGGCTAGAGCCAAAAAATGCATATTCCCTATTAGGGGGGCAAGATTTTCAAAAGGGGTGCCCCCTCATGTACACGCCGGTGGTGTACATGCCCCCGTCGGTGCTGTCCGTCGGTGCTGCTGGCGCTCTGCGTCGGTGCTGCTGGCGCCCAGCGTCGGTGTTCCCATGTACATGCCCAAGGGTGTACATGCCCCGTCGGTGCCCCGTCGGTGCCCCGGCGGTGGCCGTCCCCCCCGGTGCCCCGTCGGTGGCCCCCGTTTCCCCGCGGTGCCCCGTCGGTGCTGCGGGCGCTTTGCGTCGGTGCCTTGAAAAAAAAAATTGAACAAGGGGTGGCCACATGTACAGTGCCTCAAGGTGGTGTACATGCCCCCAGTCGGTGGCCGTTTCGTCGGTGCTTCCGTCGGTGCCTTCCGTCGGGGTACATGCCCCCGTCGGGGCTGTCCGTCCGGGCTCTCTGCTGGCTCCCCCCCGGCGTCGGTGTTCCCATGTACATGCCCAAGGGTGTACATGCCCTGGTGCCCCGTCGGTGCCCCGTCGTGCCCCGTCGGTGCCCCGTCGGTGCCCGCGGGTGCCCCGGCGGTGCCCGTCGGTGGCCCCGTCGGTGCCACAGTCAGCCCGGACACCGTCTGGTGCCCCGTCGGTGCTGCGGGCGCTTTGTGTCGGTGCCATGAAAAAAAAAATTGAAAGGGGGTGCCACCATGTACATGCCCAAGGGTGTACATGCCCCCGTCGGTGCCTTCCGTCGGGGTACATGCCCCCGTCGGTGCCTTCCGTCGGTGCTGCTGGCGCTCAGCGTCGGTGCTGCTGTCGCCCAGCGTCAGTGTTCCCATGTACATGCCCAAGGGTGTACATGCCCCCGTCGGTGCTCCCGTCGGTTCTGCTGGCGCCCAGCGTCGGTGCTTCCGTCGGTTGCCCCATGTACTTGCCCCCGTCGGTGCCTTCCGTCGGTGTTGCTGGCCCTCAGCGTCGGTGCTGCTGGCGCAATACGTCAGTGCTTTGCGTCGGTGCTGCCATGTACATGCCCAAGCGGTGTACACGGGCGTGCGTCGGTGCCTTCCGTCGGTGTACATGCCCCCGTCGGTGCCTTCCGTCGGTGCTGCTGGCCCTCAGCGTCGGTGCTGCTGGCCCTCAGCGTCAGCGCATCCACGTAAAATGGGGGGGAACCTTGGGGATTTCCAGGGGGTGGTAACCCTGGGCGTGGCTGGAGGGTAAAAATGCATATTCCCTATTAGGGGTAGGAGAATTTTGGAATGGGCGCCCCCCTCATGTACACGCCGGTGGTGTACATGGCCCGTATGTACATGCCAAGCGGTGTACATGGCCCGAAAAGCACCGACAAAACACGGACCAAGCGAGGGAAAAACACGAACCAAGGCGGCTTAAAAACGACCCGAACAGACCCGAAATACGGACCAAGTCGGCTTAAAAACGTCCCGAACAGACCCAAAACACGGACCAAGGCGGCTTAAAAATGACCCGAACAGACCTGAACAAGGCGGCTTAAAAATGACCCGAACAAGGCGGCTTAAAAATGACCCGAACAGACCCGAAACACAGAACAAGGCGGCTTAAAAATGACCCGAACAGACCCAAAACACGGACCAAGGCGGCTTAAAAATGACCCGAACAGACCCGAACAAAGGCGGCTTAACAATGACCCGAACAAGGCGGCTTAAAAATGACCCGAACAGACCCGAAACACGGAACAAGGCGGCTTAAAAATGACCCGAACAGACCCGAAACACGGACCAAGGCGGCTTAAAAATGACCCGAACAGACCCGAAACACGGACCAAGGTGGCTGAAAAACACGGATTGAGGGTGGAAAAACATGGACAAGCGGTGGGAAAAAACACGACCAAGGGGGAAAAACACGGAACAAGGCGGCTTAAAAATGACCCGAACAGACCCGAAACACGGACCAAGGCGGCTTAAAAATGACCCGAACAGACCGAAACACGGACCAAGGCGGCTGAAAAACACGGATTGAGGGTGGAAAAACAGGAACAAGCGGTGGAAAAACACGGACCAAGCGGGGGAAAAACACGGACCAAGGCGGCTTAAAAATGACCCGAACAGACCCGAAACACGGACCAAGGAGGCTGAAAAATGACCCGAACAGACCCGAAACACGGAACAAGGCGGCTTAAAAATGACCCGAAACAGACACGAAACACGGACCAAGGCGGCTTAAAAATGACCCGAATAGACCCGAAACACGGACCAAGGCTGCTGAAAAACACGGATTGAGCGGTGGAAAACATGGAACAAGCGTTGGGAAAAACACGGACCAAGCGGGGGAAAAACACGGACCAAGGCGGCTTAAAAATGACCTGAACAGACCCGAAACATGAAAAACACGGACTGAGCGGCTGAAAAAGGACCAAGGAGGCTTAAAAATGACCCGAACAGACCCAAAACACGGACCAAGGCGGCTTAAAAATGACCCGAACAGACCCGAACAAGGCGGCTTAAAAATGACCCGAACAAGGCGGCTTAAAAATGACCCGAACAGACCCGAACACAGAACAAGGCGGCATAAAAATGACCCGAACAGACCCGAAACACGGAACAAGGCGGCTTAAAAATGACCCGAACAGACCCGAAACACGGACCAAGGCGGCTTAAAAATGACCCGAACAGACCCGAAACACGGACCAATGCGGCTGAAAAACACGGATTGAGCGGTAGAAAAACATGGAACAAGCGGTGGGAAAAACACGGACCAAGCGGGGGAAAAACACGGACCAAGGCGGCTTAAAAATGACCCGAACAGACCCAAAACACGGATTAAGCGGGGCGTCTAAGCGTGGGACGCCCCGCAGAAACATGGTTGAGCGGGGCGTCTAAGCGTGGAGACGTCCCGCACAACCGTGTTTGAGCGGGGCGTCTAAGCGTGGAGACGTCCCTGCAAAACACGCTAGCGGGGCGTCTAAGCGTGGAGACGCCCCGCGCAAAAGAGGGTTGAGCGGGGCGTCTAAGCGTGGGATGCCCCGCAGAAACATGGTTGAGCGGGGCGTCTAAGCGTGGAGACGCCCCGCACAACCGTGTTTGAGCGGGGCGTCTAAGCGTGGAGACGCCCCCGCAAAACACGCTAGCGGGGCGTCTAAGCGTGGAGACGCCCCGCGCAAAACGCGGTGAAGCGCGGTGGAGCGGGGCGTCTAAGCGTGGAGACGCCCCGCGCAAAAGAGGGTAGAGCGGGGCGTCTAAGCGTGGGACGCCCCGCAGAAACATGGTTGAGCGGGGCGTCTAAGCGTGGAGACGCCCCGCACAACCGTGTTTGAGCGG
>JAJGRW010002066.1:0-45523 GCA_025461045.1 Carex parvula
AACGAAAAAAAAAAGAAAATTGCCGCCATTGTCCTGCCCAACCCAAAAAACGAAAATATATATGGGACGCCAAGGCTATCTCCACCTTTGACGCCCTAGATTGAATTTGTATTTTTCTTTGTTGTCCATCTTTGATAAATATTTATTAATTGGATAATATATATGCCAAATCACATTAATTGTGATTTTTTAGAAGCATTTTTTAAACTTATGCATCAAATAACAAACCGGATCGGTTCCCATATATATATGCCATCTTTACAACTATAATGACGGTGAAATGGGATTCATAAGCTTTCTAACAAGCTATTCAGGTCAATGCTGACCCTTAGCCACTTGAAGCATACCATTTAATATGACCATTAATTTCTTTTTTTTATAATAGCTTGGTGAATATGAATATTAATGATCTGTACTTGTTAATAATAGGTTTGAAATGCATGATCTATACTTGTTAATGATTAATTTTAATTGTTTGACCGATCAACAGTTTTTAATTCTAAATTGTGGAAAATTCGGTCATTGCCTGCAGGACATCCAATGGAACCATTAATCTATATATTGCCAGTTGCCAATGCTTGCAGAAACAATAAATAGTAGAGGTACATAATCAACTTCATTAGAATAGCTTGGACTTTAGACAAATATATTAACTTTACATTTACAAACAAAAGGATTACATTCAAACAAAATTCTACGCATGTCCATCCCACAATAGCTAGGCTGAAGGTCACACAACGAAAAATGAATTAAATTGCAAAACTATATTAAAACTTTAGCTCAAACCAACCAAAAGATAGTAAAGAAGAAACTTTGAAACCTTGTTTCATTCTTTCTATAACACACAAACAAAATATAATTCTGAGCATTATTGCTCAACACACATATGCATACATGAAGTCAGAATCACAAGTTCTCAGATTTCGTATGTCATGCCGACTTTCAGAATTTGGTCCCTCGGGATAAGCAACGCCTTCTCTCCTTGCCTAGAGTTCTTCTTTATAAAATTGTAAACATAATTCACAATTATCTTCTTGAAGATACTGGAGTTACGCTCCGCTCTCACTTCGGTCTCACCCAGCAGGTACACCACTCCATTTGCCAACTCCTGTTCATATATCTGCCTGTCTTCTGGTATGTGCTGATGTTCACTGATCTGCTCAGCTTGTGTTCCACTGATCTGCTCAACTTTTTCTTCAACGTGTACTGCAGATTGTGCCCCTGGCCTCAATCTAATATTTTCATTGTTCAGCTGCGAGTGGGTTGTTTGTGCGAACAGACTTTCATCATGCACAAATGATTTCAGCTGTTCTATCAGGGAAGCAGCAAAAGCATTTGCGTCCTCCTTTTTATCATTGTATCCATACCTGCAATGCACCGGAACAGCCTTTGTTCTTTTGGTTCAGCTTGTCTGAAAATAAACCTCTCTGCACTCACATAAGGGATTGGCAAGGTCTTTACTGAGACAAACACGAGAACTGAATGGATGTAAGGTACTTTCTCCACGAGATGAGCAAATATCGGCGGTACACCTTGTACAAGTTCAGAGTACAGAAACCCGATTCCAGGTATTCTCCCTCTGCAGCGCTTGTGGTTAATTCTTCTAGTTTGTCCTTGGAAACCATGTGTTTTAGCTCGTACCAGTATTTTTTTACGTGCACGTAATGCCAAATTCCCATGAGTGCCATCAAGACAGCCGCAACAGCTATAGGAAAGTAGCCTCCCTGTTTGAATTTGTAACAGGCGGAAGAGAGAAAGATGAGTTCTGCTGTGCCGAATATTGTGAAGTAATATGATCCAGAAAATAGATATTTTCCAGATCAGAAGCATTACTAATGATAGAAAGATGGTTGTCACGAACATGACAGTAGTAACTGCAATTCCTGCGAAAAGATAAAAAAAAAGGATAAGAAACATCTCATGTTACATTGCATGTTTCAGTCTCTAAACTGCAAAAGTAAGAAAAAATTCATGTTTCAGTTAAACTTTTTTTGGTTCATGACCTGGAAAAGAACAATATCTTTCAACTTCCAATACATTAGAACTAAAGCGCTGATTGATTCGAAATGGAGTCAGATATTGAGCTCTATAACAGCTCTAGTAGTTGACATGTATGTCATTACATAATTGTCAGTAAATAAATTGTGAAATGATTAAATGTCATTCTTCTATATATAGATGAAAATTCAATAAATAACCTGAATTAGATTGGTCTTCCAAAATCATGGCATCATATATAAGTGCATTAATTTATATCTAAAACAATAAGCCTATTATAATAAACTGATGGCTTAAAGAACGTGCTACACTAAACCAACCATATGTTTATGGCCTCGAACTAGCCGAAAACCTATAGCTCCATTTTTCCGCCAAATTTTAAGTAAACTTGCAGCTCCATTTCTGTGCATGTGCATGCGTATGAATAAAAATATTATTATTTTTTCTTTGTACCATAAGCATTGCCAATCTTGACTTGTCCTTGTATGCGAAGGTCAATATGACACAAAAAGTCCAAGCACAAAGTTTACTTCGGGGATGTATACTTGCCCTTCATATTTCTTCGAAGTGCGTAATACTTTCACCCGAGGGAAGCACCCCAAAGTCTGTGACTGTGATATGATTGCAAATGCTCCAGAAATCATGGCTTGGCTTGCAATAATTGCAGCTCCCACTGATACTACAAAGGTTGGCCAGTACAGTGGACCTGGGTATACATATGAAAAATGATGGGGTTAAGCAAAGGTTATGTTTTTTATTTTGAAACTTAATTTGCATATGCATCTTACTTGGAATAGATTTGTAGTAAGTACTGGCGACGTCTTCTGGGTGTTTTCTGAGATAAGCAGCTTGGCCTATATAAGCCAATGATACAGCCGGAAATAAGCACAGCTGAAGCCAATCTGCATTTCAATTCAAAATGAACAGTGTCAATGATACATAGTGTCAGAAATAGAAGAACGAAAGAAATGAATAAAATGTGGATTTTGGGAATATTAACATAAGAGAATAAATATATTACCTGGACAGCTCGGACACTAAAGTGGCCTAAATCAGCAAACATAGCCTCCGTCCTGCACTCAAAACACACTATTAGCTTAAAAAAGACCCTTTTATGTTGAGTAAATTAAGCTAAACTTGCTCTTATGATTAAGTATTTATTACCTGTATAGCATAGGAGAACACCTCCAAGCGAGATCCATCCTTGCTTTCCATTTCTGCTGAAGTAGTCTACAATGTACTTCGGATTGAATGCCCGTAAAACTCCGATATCATAATGTATAAGGTTATATAACCCGATGCCACCAATAAAAAGAAGTACAAGGAAACTATAGGAGCAAATGCGTAACCAACTTTGTCTGTACCAAATCTCTGTGCTGCAAAGAGGATTACAAATACGGCTGCAGAAATCCAGTCTATTTGATCTGTGTTCAAATTTTTAAGGAATAGAAGTCATTACAGTGATTTTAAAATCAATATCAACATAATAAATTTTAGAAAATTGGATGTCATACTTGTTGTTAAATTAACTTTCTCAGTCAGCCCACCGCCTACGGCAGATATAACTGCAAAAATAAAGATATTCATTAATTGAAGCAATGAGGTAATGAACTTTTAATTTAATATATCTAGTTCTACTGTCTAATACTCATCATTTGTTTATATTGGCCTCTATCAGAAAACTTAAATGAGAATGCATCTGTGTTGAAGTGAAAGGAAACACATATATCAGGAACATAAATTGATAAGGTGAAGAATTTGTTTCCCATGCGGCTATGCGTGTGATGAAGTAAACACTGAACATCAGTAAGAGCTCCAAGGTAAATTATAATTAACACCTATAGCTTAAATTTTTTTAACAAGAAGTAATATTGAAAAGAAACTATATAGAAATGAACCATTTAGGGACATGTTTCTATGGATGAAATTCCGATGGTGGAATGAGAAAATTTAACTCACTACTAGCAAAAGGAAGTATTAAATACAAGCCATTTAGGGACATGTCCCTACCAGAATTTCAAGATCATGATTCAAGAAAAGTTTAATTACCAGAGATAAGAGGGGTTAGTACACCATCACCCATAACCATGGCAGTGGCGAATATTGTGCAGGTGAAAATCAAGATCTTTGCGACTGTGCTATTCTCTAGCTTTTGCTTGAGCCAGTGTGCCCTCTTTAGTTCTGGTGTGAGCCCTTCCAAATGGTAATTTGATACCATCGCATCTTCTGCCTGTTGGTTCGGTACCAGGCTGATCTTTGCGTACCTTGAGATCAGCGAGTATAATGCAAATGTGCCACCTACAAAAGTTGTTTATTTTTCATGCTTCTTTATTCATGAAGAAAAAGCAAAACCTTCCTTTGATGGGACCGTTTTGATGATATATTTGATGCCCATGCATAACTTGTTAATGGTTTGTATGAAGAAATACTTGTATTCTCATGGAACATTCTTTTCTCAATCATAATTTACTGGTGAAAAACTTAACAGCTTATATTTATCTTTCTGCTTACCCTTTTTATTAAATAATTTGATTATGTTAAAATATGATATATCTTTCGGTGGAGGGAAGAGAGACAAATTCTGAAATTTCTCTATTCAAACTATATTTTCTTTCTGTTATACTTTTTCTCTCTTACATACTTCATAGAACACAACTCAATTTATAGACCCTTAAAATTCGTACAAAAATAATTGTAAAACAAAATCCTAAACAACAACACTTACCTTTGGTTACTAAAACTGCCATTACTTATTATAGGGAATAAGGGAACTTCAAACGACTTGAAACTTGAACTATCTGAATCTAGACTCCAAAACACGTCAAATACATAATTAATTTGCCCAGAATGATCTAGAATTGCCCCTTCAACTTCGCATTTAATATCGCCTTAAAATCTGTCTCTGTTTTTTTTAGTTTATTCTTTAACAGATTATACAGTAGAAATGAAAAAGAATGAATTAATTAATTGTTAGAAAAGAAAGCCTTACCGTCACCATTGTCGTTAGCCCATAAAACTATGAAGCAATACTTCAACAAAGGAAGGAGAATAATACTGTAGATAATTAGGGATAAAACTCCTAAGATGTCGTCATTATGTTTGATTCCATCGGTAAAAGTATTTGCATACACATATAGAGGTGATGTGCCAATATCTCCATACACAATACCGATAGACTGGAACGCCAGACTTAGTGTTCTCACCCAATCATCCTATTTTGCGGATAGAAAAAAAAATATAAACAACCTAATAATAAAGGAAATTGATGAAGACAAATTGATATAGCCTTAGTGCTGGTAATTGGCCTGGAAATTGTTGTCTTAATTGATCTAGTTCCAAATTTTTTTCTCCTTTGGTATACTTTTTTCTTCGATTAAAAACAAAAGAAGGTTCAGAAGTCTGTTATTCCTGTATTAATGTGTTTTAAGGAAAAGCTGAGAACTTGAACCGATAATTTCTTGTAGTCATCTTAATTAAACTTCACTACTTCGGCTGTCAGGCCATTTGCTCTGATTGCTATGATTTTGTTCTTTTTGTTTTGCTCAATACATAACTACAATTAATATACGTATATATCTTCATGGGTTTGGTACAAAATCAAGAATGTCCTTTTCTAAACATTTTGTACACAATCAAAACTAAAATCATAACAGAGAAACTATCATACATTGACTCCATGGTGTTCTGCATAAGTAACTTTCTCTGCATCATGGAAAAATGAGTCGAGCCGAGGTAGCCCTCTCTTCGATTGTTTTCTCGACACTGGCACCGACTCCATCGTCTCAACTTCAGTTGACATTTTCGAGCGATAGAAGCTCCTCTTTCGGAGATATGAAAATGTACTCTTCCCTGTATAAGTTTTACAAATGAGAGAATGGAGCTCTCACTGTAGACGACATGCAATTTGTGTGTTTGAATTAGATATTTATGGAGACATTAGTGTTCAGGTTGCCCAGTACTAGCTTGGTCAATGGATCCAAATTTTTAATTCAATTATTGATCTGAACTTGATTATTTATTGCAACTCAATGGATCCAAATTTTTAATTCAATTATTGATCTGACTTGATTATTTATTGCAACCTTCAATTTAATCAATAAAATAATAAAACCGTTGCTTTCCACTAGGGAAAATTCTTTACATTCCAGGTGTATGAAACATTGATTCTTATACTTTGTATTTTCTAGACCTCTATACTGAATTTGGAGATTAATCTGATGACATTATAAACTTCGTATGTTCATATTGCAGTCTACAAAAACTAGATGCCTCTGCTTTACTATCAAAGAAAAGAAGAACAAATTAAATTGCCTCAAGTTTCCATTTCTTTTTTTCTTTAACCAAATTATTATCTCTGTTTTGCCGATATGTACACATTACATCATTTTACAAAAGTACCTTAAAATTACAGATATATATTGAATGCTATCCTTTATGAGAACAGCTTGGGTCCGATGCCCATCGGACTCAAATTTGGGTACGATGGGTTTAGGGACCGTCCGATCCACTTTAAGATTCGTGCGCACGAATTTTAAAGCAGGCGTGAAAGTTGCGTGCGCGAATCTTAAAGCAGATCGGACGGTCATCCAACCCATCGAACTCACTTTGAGTCCGATGGGCATCGGACCCAAATTGGTTCCATCCTTTATATCCTTCTGCATTTCACATGTTAACCTCATCGAGTTATAATTTTTCTTCCATCGTCATCACTGAAAATCACATATATATAATTCTACAAACATATTAGCGTTGCAAAACTGCAAATGTCATATTTGCATACAAATCTCAAACACTCTAATTTGTCATATATGATATCAGAATAATTATATCAACAAAGAGGAATATAACAGTAACTACTAATTAATTTCTATCGAAATAGTATTTAATTTGCAAAGAAAACTTGGATTGCTGTCAAAATTTAGCAGAACTTATGATCTAATAATAATGATATTTTCAAATTTTGAATGAGCAAGCCCAAGACTTGTGAATTTTCAAATAATTTGTTGTTTTAGAAGGACACATATGTTATTCTAATTACAGGTTTGTTCAGAATAGTCGTGCCAGGAAATTGGATACTCTCTTGAAGCAAAGGAAATTAACATTACACCAAATTTCCATATAACAACAAGTACTTTTTGTGCATTTTTCATGTATACCCCTCAAAAACTTCAAAATTACGTATTTCCCCCTCTAAAGTTCATAATATCATGTTTACCCTTCTAAACTTCAAAAACTCACAAATTCACCCATTTTATTACCTTTTCCTATCAAAACTCATTTTAAATTTATAAAACGTCAGTTATGACCTTCCTCTTCTCCTTCCCATCTTCTCTTTCTCGCAACTCTCACCTCCATTAGAAATTATAAATTAGTTCAAGCAAAAACAACTGAAAAAAGAAAAGAAAAGAAAAGCATCAAATGCAGATACTTCTATTTGAAATTACTTGGTATTGTACAGTAGTTGATACTTTAAAAAACTTCAATTGGAAAAGAAACTCCTGGCCATTTGATGCAATTCTCACGTTATTAGCTCACACGTAGTTGCCCAGTTATTGCTTCAGTACTTTATTCGATATTACAATTCATGCAAAAGAATGAATAGTGAAACAAGCTCCAGCCTACAGATAAAGCCTAAACATGAAAAAACATCAAAATATTTACTACCATAAGCCCAAGAACTAATGATTAAACTTCTCTTAAAAGATTGATTAAGAATCGATGGTGCTTCATTAAACATTACAACAGATCTAATTCTGTAAAGCCTCATGATATTTCAAGCAAAACAAGCATATGTCAGATAACGAATCTAATCATCTAAATATGCTTAGACAAAATTACAAGGGTACGTATACAAGAATTAGATCTGTTGTAATGTTTACAAGCGTCAAATTTACCCATTTTAAATTACTTTTCTTCCTTTTCAGTTGTATTTGCTTTAACTAATTTATATTTTCTAATGAAGGTGAGAATTGCAGGGAAAGAGAAGAAAGGAAGAAGAAGGGGAAGGGCATAACTGACATTTTATAAATTTAAAATGAGTTTTAATAGAAAAGGTAATAAAACGGGTAAATTTGTGAGTTTTTGAAATTTAGAAGGGTAAATATGATATTATACGTAATTTCGAAGTTTTTGAGGGGTATACATGAAATTCCCCAAAGAAGTATGTAGTTATATTATAGAATTTTGGGTTTATATGCAAAATTTCAAGACAGGTTAGGGGTAGAGAGCAAGATAACAGAGAACAAGGAATAGAAAATGAAAGGTGCTAACTTCTATACACAAAACTCATAGCATTCACATAGCCATACCATAAATGTACTTTGTACATAGTATCAGCTTGTAAATCAAGATGCGCAAGCACACAATTCAAAGTCAGTCTTCTCAACAAATCACAAAGTTCTTTGCATTATGCGTGAATTTGATCCACAAATATTTCTTCTACATCATGTCAAACTAATTTGTAGAAAGTTTGTGGAAAAGAAATTTCTTGAGATATTTTGAGGATTCTGATTCAGATGTGACAATGAATGTGGGACGTTCCGACGCTCATTCTGCTACCATAATTGCATTTATGACACAACTACAACATACAATCTAAGCCATTTGATCCCAATCGCACAAATTCCAAAACTTCATTAATTAAAAAAATCACCAAATGATAAGAATGCATAATTCGAATCAGATGGTTCAAATGATATGTCATAGTTGCGCCACCTTAATTATGGCTTTTATACTGAAGTTGAAATAATATTATTTAAGGCTAATTTCAAAGTTTTTTTTAATCTGAATATCTTCTAATCCCTTTAATTTAATTTATTTAAATCAAAGTTACTGTTCCAGGTATTAGTTTTGTGTCGATCTTATGTATGTTTTGATAAAGCAAGCATGACACATTGATAACATAATTTCTTCAATGCAAAAATAATTTGCTTTGGGGAAAATATGTAAAATTCTTTGATATAGCTAAGTACCTAATAGAAACGGATTATAGGGCTTATTAACAAAAAATCATTTAATTTTATTCTACATTAAGCATCTAAACTGTCAAGGCTAATCATGAATTGCAAGGGGAAGTCATGTACGCAGGCGATTATAACTGGATACTTTTATATCTTAAGACATAATTGAATCAATAATTGAGTTATTAATTTTTTTTGAGAGGGGAGTTATTAATTTATTAATCAATAATTGAATCATATATTGCAAGGGGAGTTATTAATTTATTAATCAATAATTGAATCATATATTGCAAGGGGAGTTATTAATTTATTAATCAACAATTGAATCATATATTGCAAGGGGAGTTATTAATTTATTAATCAATAATTGAGTTATCTTAAGACATAATTGAGTTATTATAATTGAGCTATTAATTAGAAGTCAACAGCTTTGACAATGTATAAGAGCAATTAGATATTTTTGAGTTATTTATGTTCCCTATGAAAGATCTTTATATGTTAAATTTGATGATATTGGTGGCAAATTGCAAGCACATACTCTTTCAAAGATTCTTCTTGTTAATTATATATTTTCTGTAAATTATAATCCTAATATTTAGCAATAAAACTACAGCAAAGCATTTTCTTTGAGTTTCTGTCATTTTCAGTAAATTATATCGAGAATTCTTCTAGTTAATTATATATCTTCAGTAAATTATATATTTTTAGTAAATTATAATTCTAATATTCCTTGTAGCTCGAGGAGATCATGTATTCGATTATCTTGTACAACTTGCACGTTGACTTGTCATGATATGCACGTTGACTTGCTTTGACCTTCGGACGCAACTTGTTACCTCAACCATTTTTGAGTGTCCGCAACTGTTTTTCCTAACGGCACCTAGAGGAGGGGGGGTGAATATGAGATTGTTTAAAATTTAAACCCTACAACTTGTAACTATCGGTCGGATATACAAGTTTGAAAGTTGTTCCTGTATTTAAGTAATCTATGTACTTTAAGTTCTTGGCAGAATCAAGGAACTTGTAAATTAAATAAATAATAAAGTAAATAGATAGAGTTAGAGAAATTACCGACATTTTTATTAATATCCAAAGTTAATTACAAATTAATAATTATATCCAGAATCGCTGAATTTTTCCAAAAATGTCCAAACCGGCCACAAAATGGCCGGTTTTCTCTTCCCCAGAAGCCGGCCATTTTGTGGCCGGTTTCCTATTTTTTTTTTTTACCCGTAATTAACTCTATAAATATACCCTAATCCCTCCTTACAATTCACACCGCAGTTCTTCCATCTAATCCGTTTCAGGTAAGGTTTTTATTTTATTTTATTTTTTTATTATATTTTTTTAATTTTTTAGAATAATTAATTTAATTATTAAAAATTATGTTTAATTATTAAAAAACTCATTTAATTATTAAAAATAATTAAATTAATTCCTTCAAACCCTAAACCCAAAACCCAAAACCCTAAACCCAAAACCCAAAATCCAAAACCCAAATCCCTAAACCCTAAACCCAAAAACCCAAAACCCAAACAACTAAAAGTGGTTTGCCATTGAAATGATTATTTTTGTTAAATTGAGTTTTTCGTTGTTTAAATTAAGTTTTTCGTTGTTTAAATTGATTATTTTTGTTAATTTTCAAAAATAGATGGAGCAACTTATAATTTGAATGTACTAGAAGAAGGAACATCAAATAAAATAGATATGACATCTTATAAGTAGATGTACTAGAAGTACTACGAAACATTTTTCAGACAAGATTTGTTGCGGTTGTAAAAAGAAGTAAACTATTTCTTGACGTCTTACTAGAAAAAAATAAAATATTTTGAATCTAAGTTATTTATCCCAGTTCAAAAGTCACTTCCAGAGCTTAGAGGAGATGACACACTATACGGCATTGAGTCAAATGAGGATCTGTTGGACCTAGCTTGATTTGAGGATCCTTGAACCTGATTTTTTGGATATGTCTCTGACTTTAGTTTTTAGTTGTATTTTTGTGGTTAGCTATGTTTCTTAATCCTTCGTATGCTGCTGTTTTGTAATAATCCTAGCTATGAGGATTGATGTGAGAACTTAGTTATGTTTTGTAATAATTCTAGCTATGAGATTGATGTAAGAACTTAGGTGAGTTGGTACCAGCTTAGTACCATCTTTACCCCTCGTGATTTTCTAATGAAAATCGGCAGCAATGATCACTTTTTTTCAAAAAAAAAAATTGTGGGATATCAAAATAATAAATTATTTTGGAAGGTTTTCAATATCGTTAGTTAATTTATTATTAATAAATCTCAAGCTGTCTTTTCATATCTGATATCTTCTGATATACGAGTAAAACAACAAGCCGTGTGTAGCTACGCATACAATTAATTGTAAAAATTAGAAAGTCTGGGTTGTTGACATTGAGGCCATTGGTTAAAAAAGTCTATTGGGTGTTATTATCCATCTTAGATCTTTGCATGTATACTTTTTTAGTAGGTAAATAAATGTCAAATTTAATGAACACCGTTAGCTCACTTTCTTGACCAATGGCCTCATGAGTGTTACCAATCCGAAATTTCTATTTTTTTTCCAACTAGTTGCGTGTATAGATCGATCGATAGCTTCACACGGCTGGTTGTTACTCGTAGAATAAAAATAGAAAAGAAAACTTGAGATCCATCCATAATAAATTAACTAACGATATTAAAACCTTCCAAATAATTTATTATTTTGATATCTCATTCTAGGTGTTCTTAAATTTACCAAGAAGACGGCTGGTTGTTACTCGTAGAATAGAAAATAGAAAAGAAAACTTGAGATCCATCAACTAACGATATTAAAACCTTCCAAATAATTTATTATTTTAATATCTCATTCTAGGTGTTCTTAAATTTACCAAGCTTCTTGGTGAACTTAAAAATTGATTGGATTGACTTCAACCAACAAATTCAAACAGTTAAAATCGATGTACTTCAAAAGTGAGTGTATACATATAAAATTTAAAAATTATTGAATTAGTTTATTATTAAGTCAAGCAGCAAAAAATAATGAAAAATAAAAAAAATTAAAACTAACTTATGAGTTTTTTTTTCAATAATTTGGATTTGTCGTTCGAAGCCAAGCCGATAGATTTTGAAATAAGGATCACCAATAAGCTTGATGAGCATAAGAATACCTTACTAGTTTTACTCCCATAATTTGAATATAGAGTAGAACTAGGGTGTTCCTAAGTTCACCCAGCTTCTGTGTGAACTCAACTCTAAAATTTATTGGATTGGCTTCAAATGATGGATCCGAACCGTTGAAACCCATCTACCTTACAAGTGATGCGTCTACATGTGAAATTTTTTAAATTTTGAATTAATTTTATATAGAGTCAAGTGCTAAAAAAAGTTCAAAAAATGAATGCATTAAAATTAATTTATAAACCTTCTAATTTTGACCGCTTGACTTTATACTAAATTTATTCGAAAGTTTAAATTTTTTGCATGTAAACGCCTCACTTGTTAGGTAGATAGGTTTCAACAATTCGGACTTGTCATTTGAAGCCATTTCGATGTGTTTTAGAGTTGAGTTCACAAAAAGGCTTGGTGAACTTAGGAACACCCTAGTTCTACTCTCGAATATAATATATATTTTATACACGCAATACACATAAAAAATATTAAATTTTGGTTCAATTTTAATGTCCATATCTCCATTCTTATATTAAGTACATAGATGTCTTGATCCGCTAATGGTTGTGATTAAAAGATGAAATATCAGATTGAATATCAGCCCTCCAATCAAATAATCTGCCTTTTCTGATTCTATGCATCTTTTTTATTTTTTTTTACATGTAGAAGTCCAAATTTAGATAGATACGTACTCACCACATTTTTTATTGGTCATGATTTCTTTCTATGTTTTAAATACATTTAAGGAATTTTTAATTGATTGATAATTGATTGGTCACGTCTTCATTTCTTTCTATTTTTCAATATTATTTGAAGAATGTTATATTGTCATTTTATATGAGAATTTTGTATGAAAATATGTTAAAAAAATGAAAATACATATATTTCATTTAATATGTAATTTATTAAGAAATGTTATTTACATATACATTTCATATACATATCATTTAAGAAATTTTATTTGTTATTTAATCTAATTTTTTTTATAAAAATATGTTATTTTGTATGAATTTTTTTATTCTCTTATAATATGTTTATGTTGCAATGCACGAGCACAATATATATATTAATGGTTATTCATAGTATTAAATTAAAGTATAAATTTCATGAAATTCAAGTCCAATTGATCCAATCAAGTAATATGTCTTTATGGAATATAAATTCATGCAAGAGTCCAGTTGATCCGATCATAATGTCAAATAGACACAAGACAAAAATTTAAGTTCCTTTAATGGTTACCTGTAACGCATCTTGCATCTTGCATCTTGCATCCAGGTCAAAATCATCAACTTATGAACTTAATTGCACGAAAAAAATGTCAAAAAAACATATTTAATAATAGTAACAATAATATATAGTGTATCGAGTAAAACTAGGGTGTTCTTAAGCTCACTAAGTCTTTTGTGAGCTTAATTCAAAAATCTATTGAATTGGCTTTAAACGATGCATCCAAACTGTTGAAACCAATCTACTTCACGAGTGATGCGTTTACATGTCAATTTTATAAAATTTCGAACTAATTTAATATAAAGTCAAACAGTCAAAAAAGATGGTTTACAAGTTAATTTTAATGTGTTCATTTTTCATCATTTTTTGACCGCTTGACTTTATATTAAATTAGTTTAAAAGTTTATAAATTTGACATGTAAACGCATTATCGTGAAGTAAATCGGTTTCAACAGTTTGAATGCGTCACTTGAAATCAATCTGATGAATTTTTGAGTTAAGCTCACAAAGAAACTTAGTGAGCTTAAGAACACCCTAATTTTACTCCTAGTGTATCATATCAAACAAAAAGTAATAAGAACCTCCTTTTTTTTTATCATTTTCTCTCAATTTTTTTATCATTTTCTCATGATGGTCTGTCTCATTGGTGCACAGGATAACTTTAAAAGAAAGACAACATTTAAACAAGATAGCCTATTAATTTATCACCTGTCTTTCTGGGGAATTTATTAATTTCTCTATCATATACGTATCGTTTCATATTTAATTGACTTAATTATCTTGTTATTCAGATCTTTTGCGTAGCGATATTTCACCAGAACAAAAATAAGGTTACACTCCCTGCAGGTTTGTAGCTCTTGAAGTTCTCCAAAAAACATGATTTATAACTTAAAAATATTACAATGCTGTACTTTCGTTGACAGGTTTCTTGTATGTGCTTATTTCACCAATTCAACTGTCACAAACAAAAAAAAAGTAACAAGAACGGTGGCAATATAAATTTTCAAATGATTATGCATCAAAGATTTAATTCCGAGCTTTTTTTATTAAAATAATATAAAATTTTAAATTAACTAACTAAAAAATAATAAGAGAATTAGATAATTTTGAATGGTCATAAAAAGAAGTTACAAATTTTCATTCAATTGAAAAAAAAAATAGAACTCAAAGGTTGGGATATGAAAATCTGACCCTTAAAAGGTGGAGATTTCAGAAAGGAGAGGTAGCACAGTTGGTTAGGAAAAAAGTCTTACAATTGTTGGTTTTCTAAAGGTTGAGAGTTAGATTCTCTCTCACGACTATGCAGCTTATGTGAAGATTTAAAAAAAAAAAGGGTGGAGATATGAAACTTTGGTCTTTTACTTTTCTAAGGACAGAGTAAAAGTTCATTTCAGGAATAGAATTTTAATTCGGACAGGTCTAAAGATAAGAAGTTGAAAATTCAACCATAGAAAAAAATTATGTTAGACAAAAAAATGTGTTTAGACCAAAATTTGCAATTCCGGTCCTCTTAAGTTTCAAATTTTGTTTAATTTAATTTTAAATTTAATATTTCTAAAATAAAAGTTTATATATTTTTTAACATGCATGCTAGGAGATTGTGAGTTCAAAATCCGGATGAATTATTATGTATTATAGATTGACAAACCGTGGGTACATAAAATGGATGGAGTTCTTAGAGCATCTGTATCCAAACAACTCAAATGAGTTTTTAAGTAACTGTTAACTATTTTTTAGAAATTAAGGTCTCTAAAGTTTCTAACTCTCACATTCCTATTAAGCCACGTCAGCAACAAATTAAAAGAGAAAAATAATTTGAGTCAATCATTTGGTCAGCATGGAGTTTATAAATAATTTCTTAATAAAAAAACTTTACTGCATAGTTTCTAAATAAGAAACTCTCTCACATCTCTAAAACTGGATTAGAAACTGCCACATTATATTAGAAACTCTAATAGTACCATGGATGTAGATGCTCTTATATACATTAAAATTTGAAAATTAGATCTAGACCTCCGTCTTTCTTATGAAAAAAATTAATAATAATCTTAAAACAGTTGTTCTCTTAACACTCGCTCTCACAAGTTTGGTCCAAAAACAAGGGAGCTGATGTTGAAATTCTTTATGAGTGGCACTTTAAATTATATATGCAATAATGCCGTCAGAACTTTTCATCTATACGAAAGAATTATTTGCAAGGAAATATAGTTTATATTTTTGGACGTATTATTCCCCCCTCTCTCTGTGTGTGAGAAAGAAAAGGTAGGTTTTTTATAATTTTTGCTGGACCCTACTTTTATGAATCAATATTATTAAAAAATAATAATTCAAAAAAGAAGCAGTCTGAACATTGACGTCAACGGTTAATTTCATAACTAAATCCTCGTTTGGCAGTATATGATATACACGGCATTAGATTTGAATAATAGGAATCTTTTTTAGGATTCGATAAAATAAGTACCAATAATTGATGTAAAATAATCAATTGACGTGCATTTGACCTCGTTAAAAAAAGTTAGGGTTTGGTGCCAAGCAAAGTAAACAATATGCATTATAAGTTACAATAATGCACAATACTACAACAATTAAATGCTAATTATATTTATGAAAGTGAAAAATAAAAAATGTTAAAAAAATTAATTTGATATTTTTACTTCTAAATTTATATATTTATACTATTAAAACATAACTTTATATTATTACATCCAATTTTATATTATTATTATTACAGAAAAGAAGATGGAACAAAAAACGGAAACATTAAATTTTCAGAGTAGGAAAGCGAAAGGGGGAAGAGGAGTAGAAATGAATAAGATGTTGAAGAGAGTGAAAAAAGAATAAAATAAACATGAAAAATTTATATAAAGAGAACAGAATAGGTCCGATGGACATTGGAATTACTTATAGGTCTGATGGGCTCTCGGACCGTCCAATCTGCTAAAAAATTCGTTCATAAGAAAATTGACGCGGTCACACATAAATATTAAAGCGGAGCACACAAATTTTAAAGCAAATTGAACAGTTATGGATCTCATCGAACATAAAGTAGGTCTTATGCCCATCGATCGCCCCAAAAAAAAAAAGAATATAACATTTTATTAATCTTTCTCAAAATGAAACTCTACAATACATCTCATATTTATAGCAGTAAGAAATAAAACCTAACCCTTGATTACATTGTTAACCATAGTAAAGGGTTACAGTATGAGTCACATAAATAGACAAAAGTAATAAGCAGTCTCTAGAAAATTCATCATAGGGGTGAGAATAAGTCCGTTAGGCATCAGCAGAGATTGTTTGTGACAAACTAGAGTGATCCTTTCTATGTTTCAACAAAGAAGGTTGTGGTAACTGGTAAGAAAATGATTGGACAAAAACAAAAGAAAGAGGGAAGTGTTAAATTGTTCGGAGTAGGAAAACAGAAAAGTGAATGAGATGTTGAAGAAAGTGAAAAAGAACAAACTAAACGTGAAAAATGCATATATGAATGAGCGGAGGTTATGAAAAGAGAGGATTTTGAGGTGAAGAAATGTCAAGAAAAAAATGCACTGGTAAAAAATACGCGACAGATAATGAAAGAAAATCATATTTTTGTCATTTTAGTTTTTATGAAAGTCCTCGTTGAATATATATATCAAAACAAAAGAGCCACTTTTTCTACCTGTACGTTAATAGTGTGTGAGCAGGGATTTTATGGGGTAATTATAAGTTGTATTCACTGTAATATTTACAATTACATTTTTTTATGATAAAAGGCAAATTTAAGAGGATAGAGGTTAATTTCACGTTTTTTTTAAACATCCAATGAGAAGTTTTAGAGTTTTATGAGTATGTAGAAAAAATGATATATATAAATCACATCTAGTAGTTTTATTTTAATATTTAAGTTTTAAAATTTTGTTATTATAAAAATAAAAAGTGAAAACACGATGAAGACATCGAACTCTTTTTTTTTAGAGAGAATCGGTTATATACCCATCAAAAGTTTAGAATTTGGATATTTGCCCATATTGTATTCAAATTTGAGGTAAATTTCTAATACAATATGGGCAAATATCCAAATTCTAAACTTTTGATGGGTATATAACCGATTCCCCCTTTTTTTTAAATTATCTCGATCTTTTATGTGAGTAGAGTAAAATACGAAATATCCAAAAAAAAAAAAAATTGATCCCATAAAATCATTCATGTTTACTTTTAAAAATTAGAAATTCCCATTCAAAAAAAAAAAAAATTCTTAAAGCTCCCATTTCCTATATTACATATATTTTGGGAAGACACCAACTACTGAGTGTAACCTAATTCATGATCCTATAAAAAAGATCCATTCTTAGTAGAAATTTATAAATATATAAATGAAAAACCAAGTCTACCATTATTTTCTACGCAAGACTCACATTTCTCTTTTTCACTATCATGTTCATTACAGACAAGGAAGCAATGTATGTCTCGAATTCAATTGCTCTGTCCTGACCCACTTTGCTGTGGGCATTTTAGCCCGTAATATGGCCCGCAACGTGCAACCAAGATTTTTATACAATCGAATTTAAGAGCTTGAAGATCGCTGACACACAAATTTAATTTTGATGAACCGACAATCAAAGCACTTAAGCGGTTAAACAAAGATTTGCTCTTGACGTGTTTTCGTTTTTTCTTATTTTGCATGGATTAATTAATTCTCAAGGTTATAATTAGTTGCTAGTTAACTACGCAAAACACTTTTTTAGAAGAATCATTTAAGAAATATTTTATTTTATTTTAACATTGAAATTTACTGATAGTCATAGTACTATTTAATTGTACGACTACTGCAGGGGTGCATATATTGTTCTGCTAAAAATTACGATGCCTCGAGACCCTGAATATAAGTCCTAAAAACCCTGATCAAACACCACAAAAAAAGCCCAAAACAGTGGCCCAACCCTCTTTTTCTAAACTTCCCTATGCAGTCTCAGCTAACATCTCAGACCTAGCAGATTGAACACCTTTCTCATTCAATGGTCAAAAGAGACACAAGTGAGGATAAATACCGGTCTTTGTCACCGCTAACTGACCTTAAACAACAAACAAGCAAGCACACACAGGCAAACAAAATTTTGTTTTGCATCAGCTTTACAATCATAGCATACACGAAAAAAAATTCTCAGCCTACAGCAGTAATGGCTAGCTATTAGCTGTCCCTAGCCTGGTATTAAACAGATGGAAGTTCACTCAATAGTCAAATAGTAGAGAGGAATCTGCCTCATCCCAATCAAAATTTCCCACACAACAATTTTCATTCAAGAACTCGTCAAACAAAACGGATTACATCTTTTGAACAGATGCACTGCAATGATTTTTCATACTTGGCATCTAATTAAACATGGACCCAGAAAAATGGAATCCTAAAGGGGAATAAATATTAACTAGGTATTCATGCATCAATTTCAACCTAAGGTCTTTAAACAAGAACTAGAAGCTCTCAACACTCATTGATTCATCCCAGCAGGGGGTGGTGGCATCATCTGAGCTGGCGGAGGCGGGTGTCGCCACATAGGAGGCGGAGGCGGTTGAACACCTGGTCTCATCATGCCAGCATTTGGAGGTGGTGGAGGCATGCCTTGTGTCATAGGTCTGCCAAACTGGACAGGTGGTCGCATACCTTGAGGCGGCATGTTCTGGCCCGGCTGCATATGACCAGGTGGCGGAGGCCAAGACGGTGGTCCCCCCATCTGCATTGGATGAGGGAATTGGCCGGCCCTGACTGGAGGTGGGACCTGCATGGATTGGACTGGAACTGGGGGTGGCGGCACAGAGCCGTTTGTGAAAGGCCTAGGTGGGAGAGAAGTGTGTTGCGGTGGCCCATTAGACAGACTTGGAGGCCCGCTAGCAAATAATGTGTGGGGTCGGTTCTTTTGGACTGCTGGGTTGCTCGCTGCCAGTACTCTCTCTGAATAAAGAGAACCGAATTATGTTATTGGGAGATGGCATACTACAAATATCAGACTGACTGTCATGACTGGTACTGCTACACAAGCTGTACACATCAGACTGAACTGGTACCTGGTGCCAGGTAGAGGGTGTGTATGGTTATGAATCCCCTTTTGTTAATTTAATAAAAAGTTCTTCATGTTAATAATTTCTGATATTCAATTATTATATTTTAGTTTACCAGGTAGTGCACAGATCCAGGCAAGACTAAGCAAGAATGTTGAATAGAGTCAAAAGTATATGTTGGGATTGCAATACTTGCATTACCAGAAGCAAAAGCATATTTTCATGCTCTTTCCTTTTAATTCACTATATCTGTTATGAAACCCTAACTTCATAATAGACAGAAGACTCACCAGCTGGTGTGCCATGACGCTCTCCTTTCGTGTCTTTTTTGTATGCATAAGAGACTGTAATCTGACGGTTGCACAGATATTGACCGTTCATGGCCTGAAAATAAAACAAATATATTCTTAGCAGTTCAATCGCCAAATCAAATTACTATTGCCTCTTAATGAAACCTCGAGAAAAAACTTGATAGCCACATTACCGGTTCAGCTGATGAGAAAAACAAAGAAAGATCTAGCTACGGTTAAGAAGGCCATTACCTGGTTATTTTAACCTTTTATTATCACCTATAGGTCCCCAATGAAATTATTAGAAGTCAGAATTACCTCAATTGCAGCATCAGACGAGTCAAAGGAATCATAACTAACAAAGCCAAATCCTCTCGAGTTACCAGTTTCAGGATCACGCATTATCTGCAGATGACAAGCAAACATTTAAAATTATGTCATACGACGCAAATAGAGATATGGTTCAAGATAAAAACACAATTATTATATTAATTTCAGCATTTAAAACCTATCCAATAAATGCTGGTAACGACTATAATTAACCATACAATAAACCTAGTCAGAAATGAAGGTGGACAATGAATTTACTCAACACATGCAGCATTCCGTTAGTAGTTGTAATAATAATAATGAAGAGTATTGTTGGAAATATCACCTTTGGATTAGTTACGATAACTCCAAAAGCACTGAAAGTGTCATAGAGAAGCTTCTCATCTACATCCTGGTTTAATTCAAACAAATATTAAAGTAGTCAGCAAGTAAACTTATTACACACATACAAAACAGTGAAAAGTAAAAGTTCCTTAATATATTCATCAGAAAGGCCTTGTATAATCCCTTGTTGCAAGAGAAGATTATAAATAATAATCAGATGCCTTTTTGATTTTTTTTTTTTTTACCTTTTACTATCATATCATTATATTACTTCGGTAGCAAGAAAAAACAATGCACACTATGAAAAAAACGCACTAACTTGTACAATACCAGAATGTATCATACACAGGAAGTCCAGTAAGCACCGGACAAAGTACAACACCAAATTGAAATCCTCAGTTTAGAAGAAAACAAGCTCAAAATTACTTAAATTGCTTCTGTAAAAAAACAATTAAATAAAGCTTATCATGATGCCCTATACTTACTGGATCAAGGTTGCCTATGAAGAGGTTTGCCCCTACATCCAAGCTCTTCTTATCTTGGGAAGCCTAAAAATGAGAAAGTTATATAAATTTTACCCAAAATAATATAGACAGTTCAGAAACACACAATAATAAATGGGGATTAGAGCACCCATCTCCACAGTTGAGTTTAACTCCAGTACTGGTACAGTAGTACTGTACCAGCATGAGAGAACCATGCTTACTACCCCAACAATTTTACAAGCGATCAATTTTTAAAATAACTGACTATTAAAGCCCTATAAAACCTATATAATAGCTATAACTAACACGTCAATACCAATGCCATTCAGGCACCCAAAGCTTTTTATATCTCAACAATTTAGTATTCAAATTTTCAATGTGCCAAACTACACTGAATTCCAAAATAACAATTTAGCATTAACTGACCTTGTTCACCCTTATAGGCTTTCCATAAAGCTTGATCATGTTCAAAATTTTAATAGCCTGCACATATTAGCATCAACAAAAACAAAAAAAATTACATAAATACATCAACCGTAAATAATTACCAGATAATCAAGTAAATATCAGTACTTACATAGTCTGAATCTTCCTCGCTACGAAACTCGACGAAGCCATATCCCTGGTGTAGATTTGTCACCCTATCCTTTGGAACGTATACATTTACTGTAAGATAAAAACAATAAAATATTAGGTGAAAGAATCTACAAGCACAAAACAACACAAGGACAGTATGGAAACAAAAGGTAATCGTAGAAAGGAGGGATAAACAACTTACCAACAGGGCCTGCTTGTACGAATAGCTCCCACAGGAGCTCTTCGCCGACCTAAAATATAGAATAAGACTATAAGGAACATACAAAAGAATCAAACAAATACAAGTAGAATTGTAGGAAAACAATTATGGTATTTCATAAAGAAAGTTCAAATAAAAAGACTGCATCACTTCAGATTTGACAAAATAGTAAAAACAAGAAAGATTAATTTTAAAGTGAATCAACTCCCTAGAGAAATATCCTGAAGTGTCCAACTTTCAATGTGAGAGAGGGAATGCATTTAGCCTCCAATCAGAACGCGGAAGAAAATGACGAAATCAGAATTAGAAATGGAATTCGCAGCGTGCGGCTGATCAGAAGCGGAGAAGAAACAGGAAATGATTTCAGTCGACGGGATTTCAGGGAGGCCAAATCACTTGACAAAATCCTCCACATATCGATGGAATTTGGGCGAGAATCGTACGGAATAAAATGACGGGACTGAAAACCCTTTTCCACCTTCTCTTCTTCTCCGCTAGGTTGTTTAGGGTTCCATTGTTGTTAAAGGAGAATTAAAAAGCCCAATAGACTACTCTTCCTCCTCTATGTGAACTCTCTTTCGATCTATATATTTTTTTCTGTGTTATTTCTGCTAAAGCTATAAACCCTAGTTGATGGCATGGATGGAAAATTATAAGAATTAGCTGTCTTTCTTTGAATTTCACCAAATGAATTCTGTCGGTGTAAACATTCTTTCCAATCTAAAAATTACAATTCTAATTCATTTCTATTGAAGTCATTTCCATTGAATTGAATTGAAAATTTGTGCTTCTTGGTTCCGATCAGAGTTTTAGTACATGCTGGTGCCTCATTATGGGATCGGTCGAGCACTAGAACTGAAACTAAATATTCAAAACCTGGTGTCGGTACAACAAGATGAGTGTATTACGGGAAAATTTGTTCCTACTTACATTTAAGGATTTAAGTTTAGGTACCAAAATCATAAATAAAGGAAAGCTGGCCAAAATATTTATCTCCAACTTCCGAATATATTCCTTAAATATGGACTTTCCTTGAAAAACCATGGACTTCTTTCTCTACCCTTAAGTTAAACATCTTTTGAGTAAAATAAAACTCTTTCGAGAAACCTGTATTCTCTGAACTCAGTACACTAAAATATTTGAGAAGGAACTGATCATTCCCTGAATTCCTAATTGCCACAAAACAGCTTAAATCTCTACATAATATCAAAAGGCTGAAGGATGTCAAAGAGCAAAGATCACAGTTTTCAGATATTAAAACTAATTTCATCCAGTAACGTGAACTCGCCAAAATTGCACTATTAATTTTAACTAAAAATTTCTGGAGTTACCTGTTCATTTCTTCATGGTTGAGCAACAGTTGAGTTCAGAAATTGCTATAATTATTACAGTACTTTTTTTTCTGAGTTCTGACAACTATTGACGAAAGTAAGAAAGAAAACCCTAGACAAGCAGTGAAACAAGCAACTAAAACAGCGAAAATTGAAAGAGAGAGAGAACCTGAGGGTCGAGGTTACCGACGTAGACGGTTGCGTCTTGGTTCCTCTCCGCCGAATGCTGCCCTAACAGATTCGCTCCCACTCCCGGCGCTATTCGCGTCGTCATTTCCGCTCACCTAAAAACTAATTGGTCTCTCTACCTTTATTCGTCACTCTTTCTTTCTCTCTAACCCCGCCCAACCCCCAAGCTTGCACTCAAAAATGGAGGCTGGAGGGAAGAGAACAACCCCGCAAATCACTGGAGGAGGTATAGACTAGACTATAGTCGTATAGACGTATAAAGTCGGGACAAGGTTTCCAGTTAGAGTGAAGTCATGCGACAGCCTTTGGTGTTAGGCTTTTCCGTAAGATCCATTTAAGCCCATCTGATAAACACTTAAAAAATATGAACTAATCCGAGTGAGGGTATGGTCCTATGCGTAGGGCGGATTGGTTTGTACTACGGATCAATTCGAACCGTTTAATGTGATTTCTGTATGAATATATACTTGTGAACAAAATTTTATATTATTTAGTATTTTTTTTACTATTTGTTTAGATGAGTAGTACGGACCAATCTGTGTTATACATAATACCATAGCCTCACCCTAACAAAAATTATCAAACTAACAAGTAAATTCAAATTCATGTATTTTGCAGGTGTATAAATTGTGAATACAAAATCAAAATAAAATATTATGCAGAAAATTCTGTCGGAATATATTTATAATACATTTGTGTTGTGTGTATGTTGTCGGGGCCGACCCTAAGCGGCACTGCTAGCTATGGTACACATTTGTGGTGACGTAAAGGGGCATACGATTAGAAATATTTGAGCAAGTATTGTTTTACGTATAGTAGTTTTAAGAGTTTTTAATTGAAAATTTGGTTTCTGGTTTTCGTATGTTCATTATTTTTTTTCTTTTCTTAGATTTGTAGCATTTTATTCTTTCATTTGTTGACAACACATCAATTATAAAGTTTCTTCAGTCGGAGTCGGATATTGTTTGTGAATACTAGAAAAATAAGATTTTAAAGTATCATATCATGTAATTAAGCTCTAAAAAGGATATTGGTACAATGTTAGCAGAAATAATCCAGCAATTGAAGTGGACATGAATCACAATTCATATCACCTAAGGTAACTCAAATTTTGAGTTTAGATCAGATTGTCCGATCTGTTTTGACACCAATATAAAAGAAGCTCATGCATTCCACCTCAGACCGGATTGGCCTAGATTATGATCAGCCGGACTGGATCCAAACTCAAAATTTTAGTTACCTCAGTGGATCCGGACTCCATGGATCACCAGCAATTAAATGACCACATAATGTAAAATATATATGTATATTGTCATACTACAGAAGTGAAGAACCTTTTAAGTTGCATCTTCATACAACTAAAATTACAAATACCCAGCCAACAGGCAAAATATTAATACCAGCTCTGTTTTTAGGTGTATAATTTGGTTAGCCTCTCTGTTCAGACAAAGCAAACATACTGTGGAACCATTATAATTTATTACCAACCCCAAAAATAAGACCAAAAATTCAATACTAAGGAATAACACCACATGATATTGAGAAACTTCTGTAGTTAACATGTTCAATCAAAGATAAATAAAAAACACGGCATCACATGATTCACATCTCATGCTAGGCGTTGATTCTTGATGGATCCCCTACAGCATTATCCATTCTGTCGTACCATTCACCAATCTTAGTATTCTCCACTAAATCCCTACCAGCTTGTAAGTATCGTATAGGCCTTAGCACACCAAATACTGCTAGATCTGCCAAGTTTGGCTTTGAACCACCTGTACAAAACAAAAAGAAAAAAGACAAAAGAGAGAGAGAGAGAGATATCAAGAGTTTGACATCCAACTATGCAAGAACATATGCAAAATATGACCAAAAAATGGTTTCATGCCAGCACATATTCTCCTCTATGGTTTTCCCAAAATTTCAAAATTACAATCTTTTTCATCATTGTTGTGTAGAGGTAGACAGACAGGTGTAAGGGTTAGCTCAGGACTGCAAAAATATTTCATATGAATATCTCTAATTCCACCACCATCATTTCATATTAATTTCACTCTAGCCAAACATGCATTTAGCTTTCAGCCACGATTCTACCAAGAATCTGCAATAAAACATTACCAGCCGAAAATCCCATGAAAACAACAAGAACAACAATAAGACATGAAGGTACCTAAGAAATCTCTTCCATTAAGAACTTCAGTCCAAGTATTGGCAGCATCATACAAGGCAGCACGCTCATCAGTGATGTTGTACTTCTTCTTCAACTTTTTCGCCACCATATACATTGCAGCTGCACCCATGTATTTTACCGCAAACTTTTCCGTCAAGCTAAAGTTCCCTGCATACAGAGGTAAGTATTTACACAAGCCGTTCTTTATTTCACATCTTCTGGAATGACTGGGATGTTTTCATCTTACATGGTAATGAGTATACTATGTACTTTCAAGAATTTCCATTCTTATCATTACCATGTAAGATGAAAAATCCTCGGCAGATGGTAATGATAAGAATGGTAATGAGTATATGATGTGCTCAAATACAGACTAAAAGGTCAGATCTGACCTGACCTACCAACTTACCAATTTTTGAAAAGTAATCAAAAGATTCAAGAGCCTCGGCAGTGGTTCGATATATATTTGGAGATAACATGTGCACCAGGTGATCATCAACCCACCTAAATTAGAAAGAACAAGGTTCAGCTATGAAAAATGACAATATCATTTGAGCACCAAATTTGCATTTTCAAAGCTAAATATACCTGCGCCACTCTGCTTCTTCCTCGTTAGTAGCAGCATCATCAGGATTAATTCTATGATTCAATTTGTTGATTATTTCTGCAAATGTAAAATAGCAGCACGTGTGAAATTAATGCTAGAAAAGCAGGTATACATTAAGACAATTTGATCTTCAGTCTAGGATATTAATTACAGTTTTTGCAGGCGATCTCTTTCCTCTGCCCATATTGCAATTGTTTTTATATACTTATCTGGGGCATTGTAATAAATTATCTCACAATTGAAAATGAAAGAAAATTGAACAGCAATACTGTAGCAATACTGTACCAGGGATTGTGATCCTCAACATTGCCGAGGATCTCAATCCCTGGACCAGTTCCTATGGACCGTGTAGGGTGATACACCAGGCACACAACCAATTCCATCCATATACAACCATTACAAGAACAAAACCAACTAATTTTTATTCCAGAGATTAAAGAGGAAAAAAAGGCAATAAAGTAACAAAAGCTGAAAACCAGCTTGGTTCTGATACCAGTATATCCCAACAAACTTATTTTCAGAAGTTCAATATTACAAGAAGGTCATATGCCAAAATTATGGTCCAAAATTTTATTCAAGCTTGAAACAGCGAATTCAAACAGTTGGATTATCTCAACTACATGCATATAAAAATTGTTAGCTTTAAATGGCATCAAGAGCTGGAAAGTCTGATATATTTTGGCCCATTAATTTTGGGGCACTTGATGCCTATCAAATTTAAGGAAAAAATGATGCAATATTTTGTGTTTGCAAGCGTACTACATTATATGCCTAACACATCCAATCACTTGACTCTTTCAGATGAATGTTAAAAAATTCATTAATTTGATATTTAGTTTCATTGGAAATGATTTGGCATCAAAACCTTTGCAATTAAATCTCCTCCTCATAAAGCATTATTATCCTAATCTAGCAAAACAAAATAGGATTCAAGATTTAGGGCGGAAAATGATGCAAAAAAAAAAAATGCGTACCTGAAGAATCAACCAGCTGTTCGCCATCAACGACCAAAATAGGAACTTTCTTGTAATCAGACCACTTGATCTCCTTTTTGCTTAAAGGATTTACTTCAACTACTTTGTAAGGTATATCATGATAATCCAGGAAAGCTGATAAGTCAAAAGTATTAATTAGGCCAATAGAAAAAAATATTAGTACTAAAACAAAACCACTATAATCACCGGGACACTATCAAAATCATAATAGTTGATTGGCCTAAACATGAAAAATCCAGATCCCATGCAATGCAAATAGTGATGCAGGAGGTGGCTCTTCTTCTTTTTTTTCCTTTACCATCATTTTCAGTTGGAGAATACACTCGGTCAAATTAGTGTATTATACAATTTCAATACTTCAAAGAAATAGATGGAAATTCATACCTCTAACCTTATTGCAAAAGGGACAAGCCTGATACTGATACAACACAACCTCCTTAGGCAATAGATCGGTTGGCGGTCGCTCCTTTGCCTCTGCCACAGTAGCAAAAGTCAAAGAAAAAGACACCGCTCCTGCGATTCCTATCGGAACCGATTTAACAGTGGCCGCATTTGGAGGAAACCACCATCGATTTCGTCGCTCCACTGCCAGCGCCGCAGTGGAGGCTCCGGCAAATGACGAAGGGATTCCTCGAGGCAGGAAAAGTGCGCGCGAGATTAGACCCTGTGCTGCTCTCGCTGTTCTCATTTTTCTCTCGATTTCTCCTTTCAGTCGCGACTCGCGAGCTGCGATAAGTCTCAAAATGAAAAGAAGCGCCTAGACAACTAGACTTGTTTTACTCTTGTTAATTCTTTACTGTGATTTTGTTGTTTTATTAACTTGAGCAGGAAACCTAAAACCCTGGAAGGAAAATAATGCCTAGTAATGGTGTACAGAATGGTTGGCGCATTTCGCAGATTGATGCAAGAAATAGATCCTTTTACGTCCAAATGCGGTCTCAACGGTCAACCCTTGTTAAAAGTATTTTGTACGAATGGACCACATCCTCGAAAATAATTTATTTTAAACCCCACGTGATTTGGTGGCTTGTTGAACACGAAGAAGAGTGTAGTTTAGGGGTGTGATATCCCCTGGAATAATACAGGACATTCAATGTAATGGCCATTTTCGAATCTCAAAGCACTCGAACTGAGAAGAGAAATATGGTTTTAGTAACAGGATGAGGAATAGCAGAACGGACTGCATATGGCTGACCGTGCAACACTTCGTTTGGACAAACACCACAAAAGAAAGGTCAGCTATTATCGGGCTGATTACACAAAAATAAACTATTATTGGGCTGGTTTATAAGGCAGATATTGGATCCTAAGAAACTTTTTTTTTTTTACAAATCATGCATTCGGACTTCGGATCCTCCTAGACATCTGATAATTCACGGAATAATGTTGTGGATGTTAGCTATAAATTTCCAAATTATCCAGCTCTAGTCTAACAAAAGCCTGTTCATATATAAATCGAAATCGGGAGCGGTCTAAACCGATCTGACCAAATCTATTACTTTTATCTAATCTTTTATCCAGCGGATACTGTTTATCTATTACTTATATTTGCAGTATCCGCTAGAGTCTTTCACTGACAGCTAGATTCCGCTCTTCAGCAAAACGTTTTATTTCATTTCTTCTTTTCCGCCATTCTCACTAACAGCTAGTTAGATTTAACCTGTATCCGATCCAGGTTAAGATTACGATATGCACGTATAGCATGGTTTTCAATGTTGTATTTTTTTTCTTGTAATTTAACTTGGTAGCTATTATCAAGTATTTGAAAGAAGAGGAGGGTTCCAATGCCTCCATTTTTCATGCCTCCACCATGCCTCCATTTTTAAAACTTTAATAACTCAAAATTTAAAACTTAAAAGTCAAAATGAAACCGTTGGATATGATCTACATCATTTTATCTATGTGCTTACAAAAAATTATCACATTTTGATTTTGTTTTTATGTGAATCAATAAGTTGAAAAATCAACGTCTAAAAATTATCCACATTAGTACGTTTTTTACAAGCTCTTGATGACAACCAAAACAAAATTGAAATGTCATAATTTTTTACACGTGCATAGATAAAATGATATAGATCATATCCAACGGTTTTATTTTGACTTTTAAGTTTTTAAATTTTGAGTTATTAAAGTTTTAAAAAATGGAGGCATGGTGGAGGCATGAAAAATGGAGACATTTGAACCCTCCTCTTGAAAGAAAAAAAATATGCACGTATAACTTTCCAAGTTGAAGGAATCGACTTGGCTTGTTAAGTCTCTCAGTCTCTCTTGGGATGTGCTACACGGACTCAAAGAAAGAACGGGAAAGGGATGGAAGGATAAGGAGGAGCAAGGGTGGATTCAGAATTTTTGTTAGGGATGTAAGGAAATAGCGAATTGGATTTAAATAGCTAATCGAGTACTAGATAAAAAATAATGCTCTACTTTATAATTTACAATGTTCTAATTTCTAATTTTCAATACAACTTATAATTCTAATTACCAATCATAATTCAATGAATTTATTCTAATTTAAACCATAAGTTTAACTTGAATTACAAATCAGAATTCTAGAGGGAGGGTAAAAAATTCAAAATCCCGGGGGCGGGGGGTGTAGTTGCCCCCTTAGTCCTTATTGAGTCCGCCCCTAAGGAAGAGAGCTGCCCTCCCAATTATCAGGGGGTCTACAAAAATATGCCACTGTCCGCGAGGGTAAAAATTAAGTGACTATTTTCAAGGGTATACCAATAGAAATTGTTATTTCCGAATATATCGGTATTACCGATAGGAGTATCCGCGAAAATGCTGTCAGGAAAAACATTTTTATTCTCGCGGAGAGTGACAGATTTTTATGGTACAAACTTTTTATTATATAGAGATCGGAGAAAAATGGTATTCAATTTTTTTTGTCTTTGTTCCCCTCCCCTTCCATTCATTTCTTTCTAAAATTTTAATTTCAGAAACAAGTAAATTTGTTTAGATAAACCAGTCACCTCTTCCATCCCTTCCATTTCCCTTCTATTTGAATTTGTGAAGCACACCCTTTGAGTCTTCTATATAGATCCTACAATCACATTGATATCTCGCAAACTTATCTATATTTCGACCTTCAAATTGTACCAAAACTTGTGTTTAAACTCATTAATTCAGTTGTATTTCATTGAATATCTTTAGAATGTGGTACTGCTGCAAGTTTATCTTATTTTGCAGGATTCGGGCGAAATCGAGGAGAAAATCTGGAATCAATAAGTCTCTACACGGTCCGTGTCACATTCCACACGGGCCGTGTCAACCTCGACTCGACCACTGATCCGACCACAAACAACTGCTGACTCGACCACCGAAGGAACACAAGTTACACGGGCCGGACAAATTTGACACGGCCCGTGTCAAGCAAATCCGGAAACAGATCCAGAAAATCTAGAAAGAAGGCTATTGAAGGAAGGTCGACCAATCAAGCATATAATGGGGATTTCTCTCCAGGAAAGGTCATTCTGGAACAGGAGAGCACGTTCTAGGGTTTGTCTTTGGCGGCTAAGCTTGGAGGCAAATTTGAGAAGCGAAATACGCGAGTTTTCGATTGATCTTCTTTGCACTTTGGGTTTTGTCATGATCAACTCTATCTTTATTTGTATTTGCTGTTTTAGAACTATGAGTGAGTAATTTACTTTGTTTCTAGGGTTTTGATGTAATCGAATATTTTGTCTTGCATGCTAGTTATTGAATCTTTGTATTGAAATTTGTGTTTGATTGATTGAGTAGTATTTTAATTGCTTAGATTGAAGTGTTTGACTTATATTGGTTTGCCACTAGATGAATGATCACATCTATAAGGCATTATAGCCCTTTAACGTCTCTCAACCAAACTAAGTACATGAGGTAGGATTTGTGATCCGAAAGGTGAAACCAAGTAGTAACCGGAAGGCGAAAGTTACTCTCTATCGGCAGATAGGAGTTACCTTTAGTATACCAATCAAGCAACTAGGTAGTAGGGACCAACACACGAAAGTTGAGGTCTAGAACCCGACGAGGGCATATATTGCAGTTTCCGTACCAAGTTGATGAACCAACAAACGGCAGTTGAGGTCCAGAAACATTAGGTCCGGTCAGTAGAACCCTACACAAAGGAACGATACAAAGAAACAATAGCTGCTGCATTAACCCGAGGCTGACACGGACCGTGTAGCGAAATGACACGGCCCGGACAGGACAGCCAGAGGGCAAAACTGAGATGAAGTCTTAACCCTGGGAACGCTTTTTATTATTGATTAAAACCAGTTTAATCTTCTTTCTTGCACTTTATTATTACCTTGAATCTGTAGGAAACATAAACAACCAAAATCAACCTTTCCAACTTCTAGTTTTTAATTAACCTAAGTAGAGTCCGGATAACATTTGAACCGTCCCTGTGATCGATACCCGACGATATACTACGCGGTAGGATTGTATACTTGCAGTCTGAACCAGAAGTGTATTTAAGGTTAAAAGGTACAGCTTGCTGTACTGAAACTTTGTACTATACCTTTTTGGTGTAACACACATTACAATACATCTTTTGTTGATGTCATTAAATACATCCCTTTTTCTCTTCCATTATGAGGATTTCATCAATTCTTTAGACAAATTTAAACATAAATTAATCCTACGTTCCTATCAAAACAGATAATAAATTGATTATTTACAATATTTTCTAATTTTAGTTTTTATATTATAGAAATGATATTTGTTTATGTTCATATATTAACTAACGCACGCATGTGTAAAATGGTAGATCTACATATAATGAATGGGTCAATTGACTCTATTTATTTTGAAAATCTCTGTGTTTGTATATTATTTTCTATATAGTTGTGAGTATAATGTTATGGGTAATGTAAAATTGACTTCCATATCCAACATAAAATTTTACATGATTGATCCCCGTAGCTTGAAAGTCTGACTCTGTCTCTATATGCATATATACACACTATTACAAAAAAAGATGGGATCTATTGACAATAAATTAGATTACAATTTTGACAATGACAACTATAGTTTCTCATTTTTATGCCCAAATTTTATAATTTGAACAAAGCTATATTAATGTTTTGCAGATAAAAATAATATTTTTTTTATCTAATTTAACTATTTATCAATTGACTTAAATCTATAATGTTTTGTATTTAATTATCTTTGAAAGGATATCAAATGACATTTAAATTATACAAAACTTGTATCATGTCATAATGCAAATATATATCTACAAATTAATACATGTCTATAAACTATTTTTTCTTAAAAGGAGAAATATTCAGTCCAACTTGATAGCATCCTACTTTTGTATACATTTATTTTCTTTCTTCTTTAATCCTTTATTTTGTTTTTAATTCTCTTTTATTTCATTATTTAGTTTTTTACTTTTTCTTTTGTAACTCGAATGTTTTGAGTTCTTTACTTTTGTATTTTCTTCAGGTTTTTCGGCTGTAAAACCTAACTTTTCCTAAAAAAAAAAACTCGATAGCATCCTGCATATGTCCGACTACTATTCTAGAAGAGACTCCAACATCACATTCCGTTTTTTTTTTAAGCCTACGACCAGATCTGACTACTTTAATAAATTTAAAAATGACCCATTTTATCAAATGTAAGAACAGATTCCACACATTCGCAATTTATTTTGTTGAAGGCTTCCACCGGAGGATACAATGGCGGCCACCAACAAAAAGTAGAGTCTTTTCCTCAAAAAAAAAAACAAAAAGTAGAGCCGGTATCCTCAAACTCGGATCCTCAAAGAAAATTCAGAAGTTTTGAGTTTAGATTCGGACCTGGTTATAATTCCTTTAGGAGCATAGACAGTGGAAGAGCAAGGAGATGCAACTCTTATGTTTGACACAAAGCTCCTTGATGCCTTGATTGATAGTGTTTTGGTTTTTTTGGTGTGTATCTGTTACTGTTACTTTTTTTTTTTTTATCTTCATAGAGACTATGAAAATGTTGGCGGGACTTAGATCTCTCGATATTTGAGTAGTCAAAGGCTTAAGATTTTTTTTTTTCTAATCAATTGTACTACTGCTCAATTCTCAAGGTGTGTACCTTTTATTACTTTATTTGAGAGCTTGTCATTGTAAGGAGTTCGGCTAGTATGATATTGGTGTCATATGACACTAACTACAAAATTAATTGGATATACTTCAAATGATTAATCTAGACTGTTCAAATTGATTTACTTTATGAGTGATGCGTTTACATGTAAATTTTTTATATTTTTTAGTTATTTTAGTATCAAATCAAGCGGTCAAAAATGTTGAAAAATGAATGCATTAAAATTAACTTAAAAACTCACACATTTGACCGCTTGACTTGATACTACATAAATTCGAAAAATTATAAATTTTGCATGTAAACACACAACTAATGAAATAGATCGGTTTGAACGGTTTGGATTCACCGTTTGAAGTCGATTAGATAGATTTTGAAATTGATGTTATATAGACTGAAATGATACTGATGTTATCCTAGCCAAACTCCATTGTAAGGGCTAAGACTGCTAGTTTTTTATAAGTTGATATTGTTATATGAGTGAGGCTACGGTGCTATGCATAGCACGGATTGGGTCCGTGCTACGGCTCAAAATTTGACTTTTCAAAATCCTAACGGTCGATCCGAACCGTTTAACATGATTTAAAATGAATATGTACTTGCAAATCAAATTTTACATTTTTTCGAATTTTTTTACTATTTATTAAGATAGGCTGTTTTTGGATGGTTCAGAATGTTCAGATCAAGTGATTTCGAAAAAATAATAAAAAAATTCAAAAAAAATATAAAATTTGGTTTGCAAGTACATATTCATTTTATAATCATGTTGAAAGGTTCGAATCGACCGTTAAAATTTTAAAAAGTTAAATTTTGTACCGTAGTACGGACCCAATTGGTACTATGCATAGCACCGTAGCCTCACTCTTGTTATATTGTTGTGCCTGTTATGTCGTGAAGCCAAGTAAATGGGCTTCGGCCCATTAGCCTGTTTTCACGGGAATTAATTTCCAGTCGGAAATTTTGAAGCAAGATAGGGAGAAGGATTTAGACAAAGCTGTGTCTCTTCAAGCGTTTCTTCTCTTAATCATCTCTACTTTAAGATTTTGATTTCTTAATTCAATCCACCTAAATACACTTAAAAATCACATAAAATAGTGTATAAAATTATAAGAGAGTGTTAATGGCTTAATTATCTTCTTGTATTTGTAAATACTTCATTGATTTAGTAATTTATGTTATGCTCCTGTGATTTTCTCCTGAAAGGGTTTCCACATAAAATCTTGTCTCTCTTTTGTTTTCTTATACTTGATTGCTTGTTATATTGGCTTCTTGTGTGATTTTCATATTTCTCCATTCAATCGAGTATTAGTGTATGACTGCAAGGTGTTCGATAAAATTACTTTTTGAACGCTTCCGTATTTAACGCCAATAGTATTTGTATGTATCTCTTTACTTATCCAACTGTTTGGAGAATGTAACAGTAAAAAAATGTTCTATGATTTCTAATGAAATCGGTGGGGGTTATCCCACTTTAAAAAAAAAAGAAAAAAAGATTCAAACTGTTTTCGATCAGAATCCGCATAAATATTAAATAAATGTTAAAGTGATAGAATTTCGACCTTAGTCGAATGGGAACAATTTGGATCCGATGCTCATCAAACTCAAATTTAAGTCCAATGAGTTCCGCATCCGTCCAATCTGCATTAAGATCCCTGCACGTGAATATTAAAGTGGACACACACATATATTGAAGCAGCACGCACGGATCCTAAAGCGGAACGGACGGTCGCGTAATCCATCAAACTGAGTGTCCGATGTACGTCGAACCTAAATTATTCCACAGCCAGCCGAATTGATTTGGATTATGATTGCAATGTCCGGATTCAAACTTAAATTTTAAATTACTTTTTAAGGATCCGGACCCGTTATCCTCTGGATCACTCCACTACTCCAGACGTGAAGTGGATCACTACAACAAAAGGTGGCGCAGTTTATTGGGCAGCTTTAAAATCGTACAAGAAGGCAAGTTGTGGATAAGGTAGCGCAGTTTAATGGATCCGATTCTGCTAAGAAATTTCTGATTCCAATCATTTAAATTCGATGAAATTTGCACATGAAAAAATTTTCTTTAAAAATAAAAATTTAAAATCATATTGAACGGTTCAGATTGTGACCACTCTAGAAGTAAAGCTCAAATGTTGTAAACTGTAAGGCAGGAAGCATTAATTAGCAGTACATAAAGTTTAGTGGCAATTAGTATATTGGATTTTGGGCCTTAAACCAATAGTTACTTTTACTCCCAATTGTAAATAAAAATTAACTTTAGAAAATTCTCTCAGAGAAAAGGATACAAAATCTCCCAAATCCCAATAAGAGGCCGACATCTCCCATCGTCTTTCTCTGATCACTTGCCAAAACGGAATTAATTAGTAGCCTAATCTAATCTAGATGTGCTTCTGCTTTCGGAAATAAATATTTCCAACTTGTTTAACTTTTTCATGCTTTTTAGGCTCACGCTCTTCCCTTTCACTATTCTCTTTCTCTATGAGGACATGGTTTCAGGTTACTTGTGGTTGCCTACTCCGTGGCAAATTAAGCGGCATGTGTATTTGCTTCTTCTGCGACTCAATCATTAATAATATTCACACACACAAAAAAAATTTATCTGAATATTGAACATGCGAAATTTCATATATAAAAACATTATTTTTAAATATATAATAGAATTAGATTTAAAAGTTCTCAACTGTTTGTGTTTATAAACTTAATTTATCTTCTATGCAAGACGTAATTAGTTTGTGCTATTACTTATGTTCTTTGCATTACAAAAGAAATCATTTTTTTAGTAAAAATTGAAGGTCAAACCATCCAACAACTTAATATCCACAGAGAATTCTCTCATTCATATTTCGAACTTGCAACCTCCCACATAGAGGCATTGTCTTTACCACTAGACCAAAAGTTGATTTTTACAAAAGAAAACAATTATAGTTGATATGCATGAAAGTTACATATGATTATAACCGTATGATTCTAAATTTAACATAGTTTTTTACTGCAAATTTCATTAAAACAACATCATTTGTATTACAAAAAAAGTTTTAAAAAATTTACATATGAACAATGTTACTTTTTTAAGCATTAGTATCCAAAAACTAAATATTTTATAGTGAAAGGTAACTATTGGAATAGAAAAATAATCACAATAATTTTTTTTGAAATAAAGGTTGGAGTTTAAACCATCAAATTATTTAATATCTACAAGATATTCTTCCATCCGAATTTCGGACATGCGACCTCCCACATAGAGGGCATTGTCTTTGCCACTAGATTAAAAACTGATTCTCAATTATAATAAATTGACTAACAAATAAAATAGAACGTACTTTACGAACATTATTTATCTCGAAGTTTTTTTCCGTTAAATTTTCTATAAAATTGTTGTATTAATTGTGAGCATGAATATTGTGATACACATCAATCTATTCAATTAATCAAGAGGATGAAATTTCTTAGTCTAAAATGAGAAACAAGGTTTTTCTTTTTTATCAAGTTACTCATAACTTTGTTCGATTTTTTAGATGCATAATAGATTTCAATTCCCGTCAGCTCGCACGAGACCATCATTTGCAACTCGGGTAACAATGAAACCATTATTTCAGATAGAACAACCATATACAGAACGTTGCAGAAGATCAGTTCTCATCTTAGAAAGGGACCGGCAGTGTTACCCATATACTTAGTATAATCAAGTTTAATTTGGGTAATCAACAAAGCAAAAAGTATACAGGTAAAAAGGAGCAACCCACTATTGGTGCAACAGGGCCTTTCAATGTACTTCATATTTTGAGCAAAGCTAGAGTGTGACGTGCTCATCAAGAGATTTTGGTGAACACAACTTCAAAAGTATACCGGATCGGTTTCAAACAGCGAATTCAAATTGAAATCCATGTACTTCATGAGTAATGCATGTGCATGCAAAATTTTAAAAGTTTCAAATTTATTTACTACAAGGTCAAGCGGTCAAAGAAAAAATGAAAAATGAATATATAAAACAACTTATAAAATGTTCATTTCTTTGACCGCTTGACTTTGAAGCAAATGAATTCGAAACTTTCAAAATTTTGCATGAACATGCATCACTCATGAAGTACATGAATTTTAATGATTTGGATTCGTCGTTTGAAACCGATCCAATATACTTTTAGAGTTGTGCTCACCAAATTCTCTTGGTGAGCACATCACACTCTAGTTTTGCTTTGATATTTTATATTTCCCATATATATTGCCTATACGTCGGGTAAGGATATTGACAGAGTAATTCTAACTTTATTCAGCGCATTATCAATAGAGTCAAAATGAAAAATATATACCATTGCTCTGTATAAAGCAAAAATAGGCTCTGTCAATATACTTACCCTATACATCATTGCAATGATCCTCTTCGGTGGAGAAGCATTGCTTATAAATGGAGAGTTCTCATGGTTGCAAGTAGTTAAGGTGGATGTTATTTTGTTAATAACCCCTCTCCACCACCCCCCCTCCCCCCCCTCCCCTATCTCTCCAGTCTCAACCAATAGACTCCTCAGCATGATCAGAACGGGTTTAAGGACCGGGAGCAAGAGGAAGAAGAGAAGGATAAGGTAGAATTACCAATTAATTAGCGTATTAATTAAAAGGAGGCAAGTCAATTGGGCTAAGGGAAGGCCAAGCCTTTCTTCCTGCTTTGGTGCTAGTATTTGGTGTGTGCGCGTGCGTGTTGATGTTTACATTAATTGTGTATTTGGTGTGTGCGTGAGTATATGTGTGTGATTAATTCCATATTTACATTGTTTTCTTTTTCTTTTTCTTTTTGTATGTGACCATGTAAGAGTTTCTTAATAAGGAATTAGTAATTTGTGTGTGCATGTGTTGTTACGGGTTATTTTATTTTAGATAATAACAACAATAGTTTGACAAAATATGATTGTACTTCATTATTAGACCTAACCTAAACATTATAATCCATGTCAAATATCAATACAATCAAAAATTCAAAATTATCACACAAGAAATCACCCTTGTATAGTTGTATGTGACATAATTAAAAGGCTAGTTGAACTGTTTATCCAAACTCATAAAATTTGGCTGGTGCATTCCAACAACAGCGAAAGCTGAAATAAGAAAACATGAAATTGATAAAATAATTCAATCACAAATTTTGATTATAATTAAAGCATCATTTTAAGATGTTTCAATCAAAAGAAAGGAATTTTATCAGCTGCGGTTAATAGAAGTTCAAGGAACTTGGAAATAATTATTTATATAATTAAGCTGCAGTTAATTAAACTGAACTGAATCAAAACACGGATGTTGAAACATAGACCCTCTTAGGAATTCAGTCAACTGATATTGCTCGGAGCGATCTCACAGACAATAAACTTTGAGGGCCTTATCTCATGAAAATTAGACAGTAACAACACATGTTATTTTGGATTCTGACTAGCTGATCTGATCGGTGCGAATTTTATCAAACACAGTTTGCAGAAACTACTGATATATATCGTGTCCATTTGATAGCGAATTGGCATAAATTGAATTAACTAATCCGTAGATACATCGAAAGCTGGTTTCATAATCCTTGAAGATAACTTTCTGACAATTTTTTTACTAAGGCGGGCACCTCAATTGCCTACAGATAATAGTTTATGCAAATCATAATTTTTTTTTTTTCTGCTGTTTCTTTGGTTGTTAAGGTAAAATTAGATTTGATGAAACTGGATTTAGAGGTGTCATTAAGATAAAGACATTTTAAGATAAGCTCAGAAGCACTCATTTTACCCAAAAATAAAAATAGCCTTCTTGCATACTGTATTTGTCACACCCCAACCCAGGATTTCTGGATTAGGATATGATCAATCCCCGCCTCGTGTCTAACCATCAATAAACACGCAAGGCTAAACAATATAATAATCAAACAACAGCGGAAGCAATATAATACAAACAAGCAATAGTCATAAATATCAATAAACATACATATACACACATCCGTACAATCCACCTCGGGATAAAATAAACATAACTAATCAAAAGGGATACATGATCTATTGAGTCCAATATATATAACAAAACATTGGACTCGCAAAATCCAAAACAAAAGCCCCTAATCTATATCAAGTGATGTGACCGTCGGGGACAGCTCCTGACGCCTCCTGCTGCGGACCGTCAGACTCTATACCTGCCCACATCCATAAAAAGGAGGGATGAGCGAATGATCGCCCAGTATGTGACCCAGTATTATCCCCTTCAGGGATCCTCTTAAGTCAAAGCACATTTTAATTCGAAATCTACGTAAAGTCGGTAATTCACTTTTAATGCATATGCTACAGAAATTAAAACCTATCATAGTACTACAAAAGAAAAATATACATATAATAGATGACATGATTGTGATTATCCTATTATGCCAAATTGCCAAAGTTTCCCAAAACAAAATATGAGGATCAATATTATACTCAACCGAAGTCCAGCACAATAGGTACTGTGTGTACAATTTGATATAGTAATAGTACGGATAATTTTGTCACCCCGTGCCGTGCCAAATTTAATCAAATTGGATTTATATCTCAAATGCGACATAACACAAGGACTGCGATCAGAGGGGCAAAGGTACCCGATGCCTAATGACATCGAGCTTTGCCCACACAAGACTTCAACCCGTAGGCAAGTGCACGCTAGCCGATGGTTATATCTAATTCCATGTGTTTCCTTGCTCTAAGACGATTCATCACCAAACATATAAAATAGGAGAAAACTACAAGCAAGGCGTAAGAATAAGTCAATCCGTCTCCTCATGAGCAGAGACGAAACTCCACCATCCGGCCAGATCAATGGGACAAGGGCTCGTGAGCGGCCCATAACAACAAAAATAAAATCTGCCACCGCAACCTCGGCAGCCGTACTAGGCAAGTAGCTCCTAATGTAGGGGGGATAGCTCCCGAATCGTCTCCGGACTCGTGATCGGTCCGCACAAATGTAAAATGATCGAAAATGATATACTACCAAGCTCATGCATATAATAATAATAATCCTAGTAAGACCTCTAAGGGATCAAGTGATCCCTCAGCCCAATGACCCACGAACCGTCACGCATCCCATGCCTACGTGACGGAAAGCAGTCATTCGGTCTTCTATCTCACGCTCACCAATGCACATGCTTAACTACAATAATATGTTGTCCTCTACGAGAAGAGGACAACTAATATCCTAATATATTATTAATTAAATTACACTACTCCTAAGAAAGCATTAAATTTTCAATTTAGAAGGGGTTATGCAAATCCTAAATTACAGTTCAGAAAGGATTAAACATGCTCTAATGCAACTACAAAATTTAAAGTGCGGATGTCAGGTCAAGTGGTCGACTGGTGAGAGTACGCCACGAAAGAAAAATACAGATATCCCACACCTGATGGCTGTAGGGGTAGAACGCGCTAATAGTCTCCAGGATCCACGTAATCCTCGCCTGCTCCTGTACAAGCGTCAGCGGGATCGATCCACGGGTCGGAATCTACGTAGGTCGGCTGACCTGTAATTTAGACGTAACTTAATTAGAGTCTAAACTAAGTACTCGTAACCCTTATTACCCCGTTTGATTATTTTCCTTAAGTGTTCGTCCTTAATTTGTTAATTAACTAGGATTCGAATCTAATTATTAATTTGACTCACTTAAATCATTCGTTATATTTTAATTTGAAGATAAACTACTTATTTACTTAAAACATAATCTACGCACTTTAAATTGTTATTATTTGATCCCTAACTATTTATTTGTATTATAAAAGTGTTTCCTAATTAATTTAGCCGCACATAATTTAAATCCTAAGTACTTACTCAATAAACGTTAAAATCCAAATTATAATATTTCTAAAGTCGTACGAACTTATTTTAAAAATTTGTACAAGTTGATTAATTTATAATCACAAAATAATACGCGATTATCTAATTATCCAATAACTAAACTTTTGTAATCGAAATGATTCGAAAATATTAATATGTTGTTAATTAATTGTCCTTTATTAATTAACAACATATTTTATTTGAAAGTTATTTCCTTTAATTAAAATTTATACTTAACTTATCAACTTCTAATTATTAAATTTGAAACATCTAATTACTTAACTAATTATTTTAAAAATCTAACTATTAAATTTAAAATGCTAACTACTTAATTTATAAATTTATTTAAAATCCTAATTAATTTAAATGTGTTAAACTATTTTAATTGTTTCTCTTTTAAATTCGATTTGGGTCAAGCCTACTATTTAGATTACCAAAGTCTAATTGGATTTCCAAAACCATTAGATTAATAAGACTCATTTTCGGATTGGGCCTAGGCCCATATAATATATTTTCAGATTTGGTCTTGAACCCAAAATGTAAGAATTACAATCAAGGCCGAGCCCATTAATAAAGTGGGCCAATTTGATTTAATTTATTTATAGACCGGCCCATTAATTCAAAAATTCACATTTTTATAAATAGGACCTTATAATTTCAAAATATCCTCTAAGGCCTAAATATTTACTCAAAGTCCCTCTACATTAATTTATTTACGTTCGGGTCCCTGTCAGTTCAAGGACTGGTAAACAGAGCCGCATAGTACCAGTATCTACACTGGGCTGGTACCACTAGTACCAGCACCTCCCCAGTCAAGCAACACACAATCAATAATCACAGTAACAGCACCGAACCAGTACAGAACAGAACCGCAAAAGCACACAGCAAAACCGGTCACAAGGCAAGGCAAATCAGCCATACACACAGATCAGGTCAGCAAAACAGAACAGGAAAGGCACGGGTCAGAGAAGGCACAAGCCGTACCAGTAAAACAAAACAACACGGCAGGATAGCACAAAGCCGGTAAGGCGCCACAAGGGAAACCAGAACAAGAAGGGCGAAAAGAAAAGGCAGCATCAGCACCCAAATAAATCGCTACAAAGCGAGTATTGATACACAACCAAAAATCCAACACACAGTAACTACAAAGGCCGGTCGGGAAAATCAACAACCCGAGCAAGGCACAAATTAATCGGTGTTTGAGTATTTACCCGAGAGAGGCTCCGATGGCAAAAAGGGGGCAACGAAAAACAGCCGGCACCAAGGTGCTCGCCTCGCCTCCGGCCGCCAAGGAAAAATCAGTAATCAATACCACCAGAGCAAGCACCTTCGAGCACCAGTATAGCACAAGGAAGGCACCAAGACACAGTCGCAAGCACAAGTAAAACCCAATTTCTAGGGTTTCGGATTCTCAAGAAATCAAGAGGAAATAGCAAAAATAGAGAGGGCAAGACAGATTTCTCAACACATGAGCGAAGCAAGAACGAAAGCAAAAACCAACACAGAGAGAAAGAGAGGGATATATACAACCCGGTAAGGCAACGCACGAGGGGTGGGGCGCAAGGGTCAAAACTCTCAGAGAGCAGGTGAGAAACCCATGCGCCTCAGCGCAAATCGTCAAAGTCGTACCATCGATGGAACAGGGGCAGTTCGAACGACGACCACGCGGGATGGGAGGTGATCGCCTCCATTTTCTTCTCCCCGAAGAACACAGCGAAGGGAGCAACAAAAAGGGTAAAGGGGCGGCCCCCAGTAGACAGAGAGAGAGGAGAAAGGAAGGGAGGGGTCTCCTCTTAAAACCAAGGCATCAAGATTCGTGCAGAATTAAATCGAACGGTTGAGAAAATTGCAATCAAATAGAAGTTAATTTCAACATCTAAAAATCATTAATTCGCTAATAATCAACACCGGTCTCAGAAATTAATTACGTATTCCTCAAATGCTCCTCGGTTTATTTTAAAGTTATTTGTTACCATTTTAATTACTAATTAAATGGATTATCAATACGATCGCATCAAATTCGAAATCCGTAGTTACAATTTATTGACTAAATTAATCAATTTTCTACATTTATTTAATATCCAATCCATTTAATTTAATTAATTCTAGTTATTTAATTAATTTCAAAACTTGTTGAAAATAAGTATTTTTAGATATAAACATCTCTAAATTAATAATCCGATTTAGTCAAATACATAGAACAATTCCTTTGGTTAATTTGTAACATTAAATTATAATCTCATCTAGTCGGAAAATCTCAAATTCAAAAATTAAATATCACGATTAACGGAACTAATAATTCTTGATCAATCAACTAAGTCTCAACGAGATTTACGTTTAAAATTTCTACAATTATTCGCTGGTATTATTTAATAGGTTCGTTTAATTCTTTTTAGTATATATTAATTATAATGGTCATTAATATGAGTATTCTAAATTAGAAAATCGTATTTACCAAATTTGATTTAGAATTCGTAAATCCTAAATTGGTTTAACATGCAATTTAAATCTAAATTGTAACCTTTCGCGAATTGTACGTTAGATTAACAACCTAACTATATAGTTTAACTATTTTATTTAAATTATCAAATTTCAAATTTGTTAAGTATTAAATTTAGATTTAAGATGGGTAGAACTACAAATTGATTCAAGTAATCAATTTATAAAATCTTCATCATCAGGTTAATTATTTAATCTTCGCTTTGGGTTAGTTAATTAACCCAAGTTTTAATTAGTCGCATAACTCGATCATTAGACTAATTAATTAGGTTTAAATTTACGGGTTATAAGTATTAATTCCTATCTCTAGTTCAAGCATTCTAAGAACTCAACAGAAGCACGATACAGTACATGAGTTTAAAGAATTTACTTAACAAAACTTCCCTTTGTTATCATATTGAAAACACGAGACCTTGAAAATGGTTGTATGGGTTTGAAGGAAGAGATGTTTGGTGCTTTATCGAAATAGGCCCATTAAAATAACCAGTAGAAATTAATCAGAGCAGTACAACTGCACAAGTCCATTAAAATAAGAGCAAAATTTTTATTTTTTTGCAATGATAATAATAATTAATTTTTTAATCCTGTACTTTATGAGTAACCAAGCATGACCTGAGGTGAAAGTTCCTGACCTCATTCTGATACAATACAAAAATAAAGTACTTTGTTTTTTTGTCTCCTTATAATTCATCTGACTATTCTTAATTTAAAACTTAATTTCAAAGTGAATTTAACCAAAATCTATTGCAACACTGACATTCCATATCAAGTACATCACAGTACAGATGTATTCTTAGTTCAAACATTCTAAGAACTCAACAAAAGCACCGAAAGATGACCCTCCTTCTTTCATGGCCTCAATGCACTCCTCCTTCATCTCCATCATCCGATTCCTGAGTTCCACAGCCCCCTCCGACTCAATGATCCATTTCAGTTTAGCTTCTAATTCATCCGCTTGCACTAAACCTTCATCATACCCCTTCAATTCGATGCCGATCTTCATTTCTTCTACTAAGAACACCTTATTCATCTTCTGCTCTGCATACAACGGCCAACATATCATCGGTACACCGAAACTCACCGCCTCCAGTGTGGAGTTCCAGCCACAGTGACTCACAAAACCACCAACTGCCTCATGTTTTAGAACCTCGACCTGTGGAGCCCAATGTTTTACAATCATGCCCCGATCTCTGGTTCTGTCCAAGAACCCTTCTGGCAACAGTATATCGAGATCTGGCTCGGTGGTTGGCTTGAAGATTTTGGCCAGGTCAGGCTTTGATGGGCTCCGCACAACCCAGGAATCTCTGGCCACTATTCTCTAACCCAACTGCAATCTCCTTGAGTTGCTCTACGGGGAAAACCCATGCTGCCGAAGCAGAGAAATACCACGCTTTCCTTCGGTTGAGCATCAAGCCATGACAGACACGGATGCTGCTCTTCTTTTTTTGCTCTACCAGCAACTAAAGGGCCGATGCAGTAAATAGATGGTGTGGAACGATTTGGCAAACAGAGCCCATCTTTCAGAGCCATGACAGCTCGAGGCTCTAACAACTCAAGAGTTAATAAGTATTCCCTTTGCCTCTGGCAATCGATCGAAGAGGTGCATCACAAGTTTATACTGCTCTGTTTCGGGGTCAGAAGTATCTTTTGGGAGATGCGATGCTGGTAATGGTGGAACACCAGGGAGGAGTAGTGGGGTTTTACCAATGTCCTTTAGAGCACCAATAGAGCGCGTTGCGAGATATGTCGGAAGTTGCATAAATACAGCCAAGCTTGCAGCACCACATGTGAAGAAAAAATAGGCAGGAATGCCTAACTCATAAGTCACATCTAGTGCATCGACACAAAACATGTCTAGAACTACACCGCAAATCGGTGAGGTATCAGACTGCTCTACCAGAAACGAGCGAAGACTGTCATTGTTGAGTTTCAACATGTTGAATAAGTTGACAATTGGTGCCGGGTGCGGGTTTGTCGGAGGAACCTGTGGGAGGATGTGGAATGAAATGTTTGGATTGGAATTGCAAATTTCTGAGACCAAGTCTGAAGCGGGTCCGACAGTCATCACGGGTATGGAGACGGAGATGCCGCGGCAAACAAACTGCTTGGCTAGTTCTACCATTGGCACAAGGTGACCTGCACCCATGGAGGGATACAAAACCACCTTCTTGCTCTTCATCAATAATTGGTTGATTGAGAGATTTGCTGTGTAACTGTATGGTTTGAGAAAAGCTTGCAAGTCTGTGGCTTCTCT
>JAJGRW010002067.1:0-12467 GCA_025461045.1 Carex parvula
TTTCAGAAATTGAGATTTGAGAGAAGCAAGAATGAGCCTAATCTCTATGTCAAACGCAAAAAGAAAAAAGAGGTTTAACAGCGGTATGTCTCTATGTTGATGATATGATTATTTTGGCACAGATGATACAATGGTCAGGAGTTTAAAGAGCAAATGATGTGTGTTTGAGATGACCGATCTAGGAGAAATGCATTACTTTCTAGGTCTGGAGGTTGAACAAGAGAAGGGGAGAATCTTTGTGTCCCAACGGAAGAGTATGCAAGAGACTTGGTAGAAAAGTTTGATTAAAAGATTGCATCCCGTACTAATTCCAATGAATACAAACGAGAAGTTGACAGCTATTGATGGAACCGGAGCTGCAGATGCAACTCGGTTTAGGAGTTTGGTGGGAGGTCTGTTGTACTTGACGCACACAAGACCAGACATCACACATGCAGTTGGAATGGTTGCGAGATACATGCAGAATCCAACTAAACAACACATGGGAGCAGCAAAGTGAATTCTTAGATACATGCAGGTACAACAAGCTATGGTCTGTGGTACAAGGGTGTTGATGAACAGTGCTTGACAGGCCACAGCGATAGTGACTGGGCAGGCAGCATAGATGATCGAAAAAGCACAACATGTCAGGTGTTCTTCTTTGGCAACAGCGTAATAAGTTGGAATTCGAGAGAGACAGAAACAGTCAACAGTTTGCACTATCATCCACAGAAGCTGAATACAATGCAGCATACATCAGCAGCGTGCCAAGGTGTTGGTTAAGGCGCTTATGGAAGAGTTAGATTGGAAGAGCAGCACAAGGTGCACAATACTCTATTGTGAGAACAAGTCGACGAAGTGCATATAGTAACAACCCGGTGCATCATCAACAGATAAAAGCACATACGACACTCGGCTCCATTTCATACGAGACCTGATTGAGCAAAATATGATATAGTTGGCAGTATGTGAACACGAACCAGCAAGTTGCAGATGTGCTGACCAAATCACTCACACGAGAGAAGTTCAACTGGTGTCGAGGACATGATGAATGTGGTGGACTTGGATTAAGGGGGGGTGTTGAAAATAATCCAGTCAGCAGCAAAGTGCATAAGAGATATAGTTTTCGGTTTAGTTGCAGTTTTTATTTTGTTAAGAATTAATTATAAACTGGTTATTAAACTTGGGCAGAAAGTTTCTGTTTAGACATGTGCAGGGAGTAGTGGGTAGTTTCTATATTAGTTTGTCATGTAGTGGTTGGTAATAGGGTAGTTATAGCAACGTTAGTGGGGCTAGTGGATGCTAAATATGCAGCACTTGTAATAGAATTAGTTGGGTGCACAAATTAGGGACATGCACCATCTTAAATACCATGTATGTTTTCTATTGATTAATGAATAGTGTTGTGTGAAAAATCCACTTGCTGTATTCTGTTTCTCTTTTCCGAAAAAACTTCCAACAAAGATGCCATCATAATCCAATAAGCAATATCAACATCCAAATCAACCATACAAAATGGAAACAAAGACTATAGAGACGTTGGGTACCTGATAGCGAGATATTGAGAATATCATATCGAATTTCAACGATAGTTAAGAATCACTGCGACGTAGTCGGAATTCGAATCGGACATTAAAATCGAATATCAATATATTTGTCACGATAAGTCTCTTGATTTCTTTCTATTTCTTTTTTTCTTTCTTTTTCTCACTTTCTATTTGGTTTCTGTTTGATTTTTTTTTCGAATTAAGAGACCTAGAGAGACGGGATTAAGAAAGGTTATGGACCAGTGAGGCGCCTCTTGATTCTTTATATATATATATATATATATATATATTTTTTTTTGTACTCTACAGGAGAAAACGGATTTTAGAGAGGTTACGGGATTGAAAAGGGTTCCACGCCGGCATTTTATAATTTTTTTACAATCTAAACCTTGAAATATATTATGTATCGATTCAAAGTAATTTCTGAAAAAAAAAAATTAAATTACGGGATGTTACAGAGCTCCCCCTCCAACAATTACAAAAAGATGTCCGGCTTGTTCACATGACATGTATTTTATTTCCCATCGTATTCCATAGGTCAAATATATTTCTATTAATCATCACCATTTAATATCATGTAATTTTGAAATTGTTCAATCAAATTCCATAATGGTGAATATTTCTATACTGACACTGTCACTTAACTATATTTGTTTCAGTAATATTAACGGGCTTTCAGCCTTTTTATAAAAAAAAAAAAAATTGCATAATGGTGGCTATATATTTTCAAATGAATTATGTACACTACAAGTGGCAGTTACTAATTAAGTCTAACAGAAAGATCTTAATTAATGTTGGTTATATAATTTTCATAATACATAAGAACTCGAACAACAAATAGTACGTCAAATTGAAATTCTTTGACAACCACATTGTTAGTTAATTGTGTCGATCTCCTTTCAAAATACATTGAATCCTGTACATGTAGTACGTGCTCTTCATTAGAAGGAGCGATCCCGAGTTTACTATAATTTTGTTAAACAAACTTATTTAATAATTTTTCTTTAGAGTCAGTTTTTGGTCTAGTGGCAAAGGCAATGTTTTCAATGTGTAGGAGATCGTAGGTTCGAAACTCAGACGAAGAATCACTTATGGATATTAATTTAGTTGGGTGGCTTGTCACTAACTTTACTAAAAAATACAAATTACTCTTTTTTTTACTTTTCAGATACAGACAAGAACATTAGATATATATTTTTATATTTTAGTTTTTCCCAGCCCAGTCTCGGTCAATCTCACTGATATAAATAGGATAGGATCAACCATTCCCCGTTTAATAATCATAAAATACTTCTTTAATTTTCAATAATGCTTAAATGGTCAATTAGCTACCCAATTATTAACTCAAATTGAGAAGTTACAGGAGATGTTGACAATATCGATTGTTGGTTGGCCTGTTGAATCAACCCTATTAATAAATTCGTGACCAAATTTCTAACTAACAGTATCAAGATGCCTAGATTGGTTATTGAATAATATAGACAGGCAATAAATCAACAAAATTGAAATGTTTTATACAATTTTTATTTTTTTTAATGATTGATAAATATGAAACAACCAACAAACGTGTCAAATTCGAGTTTCACTTCACTGTACTGTCAATATTCCACAACACAATCGTTTCTATTTGTTGGTTATTTTTAACACCAGCTAAAAATCTAGAGCGACTGCTAAATCATATGATATCCATATATATTGCCTTCTTTTATGTTGTCCATTTTTTTTACATTTTTAGGATTGATCTATAACCACTACTACAAAAATATACATTGTACACTGCACACTGTACACGGATTTGGCAATTTTATATAAGAACCGTGTACCAAATATGATTTTTTAAGATCTGCACGATTTCTACACGGCTAATTAGTTAATAATCAGTGTAGAATTATTACAGAGAGCTACACGGTTTATTAGAAACCACAAATCCGTGTGTAAAGAGGTCCGTGTGCAAATAATTGAGAGAGCTACACGGATTTTTGTTAAATATCCGTGTAGGAATATATACACGGATTTTTGATAATATATCCGTGTAGAAATGGAAGCTTTGTACACGGATTAATAAGTAAATAGCCGTGTATGGTTTAGTTGGAGAGCTACACGGATTAATAAGTAAATATCCGTGTATAAAAGTGTAGCGTTTTAATGTCTTCTCCTTCCAGTGCCGTTTTGATCAAGTCTTTTATATATGCACCTCTGTACATCTCTCTGAACTGAGCTTTTTCCTATCAGATTTCTGCGAATTGAGGCCAGCAGCTGAGATCTGAGATCTTTGAAGTTTGTATTTTCTCCTCTCCATCTTTCTAAGGTTAGTAATATGTATTTAAATCATTTTCTTCCTCTAATTTTCTGTTATTTATGCTTATTTAGGTCATTTCATGCATGCTTGATTTCTTAATTTTAGATGTAATTAATTAGTGTATTGTTGTCCAATAACCGACCTATAGATGCTTTTAGGTCCATGCCCGTTCAAAATTAATCCAATAGGGATTAATTTTGGATAGTCTCCGTTTTGGAACTGCTCTTTGAATATTATGTCTCATTTAGGATGTGAACACATATTAGCGGAATTTAATTAGTATTTGAGGAAAGTTCGACAGTATTTTCCCTTAATGCTCCTACGAGTATGTGGTTCGTACGCATACTTGGAGAGTTAAGGGGAAATGCTACCGAATTTTTCTCAACTACTAATTAAATCTCGCTAATATGTGTTCACATATGAGACATAATATTCAAAGAGTGGGTTAGGATTGTAAACCGGCCCTTTGTAAGCCCAAAATTTTGTTACAATGGAGAATGTTGACCATGCATGATTAATTGATCAAATCATTTTTTTAATTTAATTTACAGATGGATCGAAGTTGGATGTATGAAATGCGACGTGACAGTGAAGAATATTTGGTTCGCGTTGATGAGTTTATAAAATTTGCTGAGAGTTATAGAGTGAAGAAAAAAGAAGAAGACATTTTGTGTCCTTGTAAAGATTGTAAAAATTTATTAAGATTTTTGGACATCGAAAAAATTAGAGCTCATTTGATTTGTCGAGGATTTAAAAGAGATATACATGTTGGCTCATGCATGGTGAGAAATTTGGGAAAAATAGTAGTGCCAGTAAAGATTGTAATCGTGAATTGAATGATGAGAATGTTGAAAATTCTGATAATTTTGAACTTGATTGGAACGAGGATTATGAGAGTGTCGAAAATTTTGATAATGTCGAACCCGGAAACGACGATGGTGAGATGGAGATGAATTTTGATGAAAATGTAGAACACGAGTTTACTGAAAATTTGAGGAAATGTTACGTGATGTGGAAGATGAAATTAGTGTTAAAAATTATGATAAATTTCAAAATTTGTCTAATGAATCCAAGAAGCCGTTGTATCTCGGGTGTACTAAATTTACAAAACTGTCAGCTGTGTTGAAATTATTAAATTTAAAAGCATAATGGTTGGAGCGATAAGAGTTTCACGTCCTTATTACAGCTTTTACGAGAAATGCTCCCAGATAACAACGAGTTACCCGGTACAATATATCAGGCAAAGAAGTTGATATGTCCAATGGGGTTGAAGATCGAAAGAATACATGCATGTCCGAATGACTGTGTATTGTATCGTAACGAGTACGAGGCCATGCATGTATGTCCTAAATGCAGTGTTTCACGGTATAAACGTAAGAACCAGGACACTGATGATTGTAACGAGGCCACAAATGGCCGGCCTCCGGCTAAGGTGTTGTGGTATTTGCCGATAATATATACCGAGATTCAAACGGTTGTTTGCGAATCCCAAAGATGCAAAATTATTGCGCTGGCACGAAGAAGAGCGCAAAAATGACGGTAAACTAAGGCACCCGGCTGATTCTCCTCAATTGAGAAACATTAACAAACATTTCAAAGAATTTGGTTCTGAAATGAGGAACCTTAGGATTGTGGTGAGCTCAGATGGAATGAGTCCGTTTGGAAGCATGAGCAGTCGGCACAGTACTTGGCCAGTTCTTCTAGCCATCTACAATCTTCCTCCTTAGTTGTACATGAAACGCAGATATATAATGATGTCATTACTAATCCAAGGACCCAGACAACCCGGAAATGACATAGATGTATATCTTGCACCATTAATCGAGGACCTCCAAAAATTGTGGCGTGATGGCGTCCCGGTCTGGGATGCGTACTGCAAAGAGGTCTTTCAATTGCGGGCCATGGTGTTTTGTACCGTAAATGATTTCCCCGCGTACGGCAATTTGTCGGGTTACACTTGTAATGGAGCAAAAGCGTGCCCGATCTGTGAAGATGACACGCAGGTGCTGAGGTTGAAAAATTGTCAAAAGAATGTATTCATGGGGCATCGTAGGTTTCTTCCTATTAATCACCCATATCGTAGGAAGAAGATGGCATTCAACGGGAAAATTGAGCTTGGAGTGGCTCGTCATCCATTAGACGGGGAGAGTGTCTTCAAACGGGTAAAAAACATTGATGTTGTTTTCGGAAAATGCGCCAAAGCACCACCGAAGAATATTTGGAAAAAGAGGTCCATATTTTGGGAGCTACCGTACTGGAAGCATTTAGAAGTGAGGCATTGCCTAGATGTCATGCATGTTGAAAAAAATGTCTGTGACAGTTTAATTGGTTTATTATTGAACATTCCGGAAATGACTAAAGATGGTATTAAAGTGAGAAAAGACATGGTAGAGATGGGAATACGACACCAGCTTGCACCGCAGGAGAAAGGGAAGCGCACATACCTACCCCCCGCACTATGCACAATGTCAAAGAAAGAGAAAACAAGCTTCTGTGAATGCATCAATGGTATAAAAGTCCCATCAGGGTATTCTTCGAATATTAAGAAGCTGGTGTCGATGAAGGACCTGAAGTTGATTGGTATGAAATCCCATGACTGTCATGTTTTATTGACACATATAATTCCCGTTGCAATTTGGGGAATTTTACCAAAGCACGTTCGTCAAACCATTACGATGCTTTGTTCTTTCTTCAATGCAATAAATTCTAAAGTGATAGACCCTCGAAAATTGGACTCTTTGCAGAAGGAGGTCGTCGTTACTCTTTGCCAACTTGAGATGTATTTTTCGCCATCTTTTTTCGATATTATGGTTCACCTTGTTGTTCATCTTGTGAGAGAAATTAAGATTTGTGGTCCCGTGTTCCTTCGGTATATGTATCCATTGAGAGATACATGGGCATCTTGAAAAAATACGTAAGGAACCGACATCGACCCGAAGGTAGCATTATAGAAGGATATTCCACGGAGGAGGTGATTGATTTTTGCACCAACTACTTGACTGGTGTGGATCCTATTGGTGTTCCAAAATCTCGATACGAGGGAAGGCTCCAAGGAGTCGGGACAATTGGGTTGAGAGCCGTAGTTGCTGATCTAAATGAACTACAAAAGGCACATTTTATTGTACTACAGCACATGACAGATGTTGCTCCCTATATAGATGAGCACATGCCAATCCTTCAACAACAAAACTACACAAGAAGTCAGAAGTGGCTTGTTAACGAGCATAATCGTTCTTTTATTGGATGGCTGAAAGAAAGAGTGAAGTCACACCCCGTACCTGAAATTGTTAAACTGCTGGGCGAAGGACCCCAAATTGTTGTTAGAACATTCCAAGGATACGAGATTAACAGATATACATTTTACACAAAATCCCAGAGTGATAAGAGCACGATGCAAAACAGTGGGGTGACGTTGGTAGCGACCTCTCAAGAATTCAGTAGATCCGGAGATGGCCGGGCTCTAATAGCATCAAAGTCATATTATGACGTTATTGAAGAAATTTGGGAGCTCATTTACAGTCCTCACCTGAGCATTCCCGTGTTTCGGTGTCAATGGGTCGAAGACCGAGGTGTTAAAGTTGATAGCGACGGGTTCACACTCGTTGATTTTAACAGGGTTGGGCATGTTAATGATCCGTTTATACTCGCCAAGCAAGCCACCCAAGTCTTTTATGCCACTGACCCAAGTGATGATAGGTTGAGCGTCGTCCTATCCGGAAAAAGAAGGATTGTTGGGGTATAAAATGTCGTCGATGAAGAAGAGTACGACCAGTTCGACGAAATACCTCCTTTTTGTACCGACGTGCAAGCTGAGGTAGCAACACTTGAAGGGGTAGACGAAGCTGACTACATGCGGTCCGACCACAATGAAGGATTATGGGCCGAGGGTACTGTTCAAATAGTGGAAAAAAGGAGAAAAAGGAAAAAAAAAAGCATAATGTATAATATTTATTTTGTTTAAAACCGTGTAGCTTTCAATATTACAACTTTAGCTTATAATATATCAAATAAAAAAGGAAAAAAAGAGGAAAAAAGGAAAAAAAAAGCATAATGTATAATATTTATTTTGTTTAAAACCGTGTAGCATTTAATATTACAACTTTAGCTTATAATATTATCAAATAAAAAAGTAAAAAAAGATAAAAAAAAAGGACAATTAGCTTTCAAATCTTAGTCCAATTATTAGTATTAGTTTTCAAAATATTAGTTAAAACATTTAATAATAAAATAAAATATCAAATATCAGTATTATATTTTAATATTAGTTGCTTCGTACAAATATCGGTATAAGTTTTTAAATATTAGAAATATACAATTTTAGTTAATTTATTATTACTTTAGAAATATTAGTTGCTTGTAACTGAACTGAACCTGGGACCCGCCTGTCGGACCTATTTATACACGGACGTTTAGCTAATAGTCCGTGTAGAAATGGAAGAGAGCTACACGGACTATTAGCTAGATATCCGTGTAGAAAGAGAATTGCACACGGACTATTAGCTAGATATCCGTGTAGAAAGAGAATTGCACACGGACTATTAGCTAGATATCCGTGTAGAAAGAGAATTGCACACGGACTATTAGATAAATGTCCGTGTATATATAGGTCCGACAGGCGGGTCCCAGGTTCAGTTACACAATTTTTTTGCTCCCTATCCCAAGCGCCCGATATTTTATTTCCCCTTCTAATTAATTTCGAACTCTTTCAAATTCTGCGCTCCTCCCCTCTGCCTCCTCCGCCTCCTCTCGGTCCTCCGCCTCTCGCTGCTCCTCTCCGTCGGCCTCCCCTCTGCCTCCTCCGCCTCCTCTCGGTCCTCCGCCTCTCACTGCTCGTCTCCCTCTGCCTCCTCACGCTGGTCCTCTGCCTCTCCCTCCTCCTCTGCGCTCCTCTACAAATATCGGTATAATTTTTGTAGTCATCAATCTTTATTAACAAATTTCTCTAACCTACACTTCAGAACTCTTTAGCTCAGAACTCTTTAGCTAGTTAAAAACATTTGCACCTCAGAACCCTTGTAAATTAAAGGCTGGTTGTTGGTATATAAGAACCCTTGTAACCAACCCTTGTAACCAACCAAAGTACATATATTGCACCTTAGAACTCTTTAGCTAGTTAAAAACATTTGCAATGATTTTCAATTATTTCACTAAATAAAGTAAGAAAGCGACTTCTTATAAGGTTATAATAGCTTGATTCAAGATCTATATATCTAGTACTAATAAGCAAAAGATCACCAATCTTGTAACCTCCTGCCTTTTCTGTTTTTGGGACAACTTGTTTGCAGAAATTTTAATTAATTTCGGGTGAATTTTCTTTGATAAAAGACTTGTTACTTTAGATTTTCAACTATTTAATATCGGTGTAAGGTGTAGTTTTAATATCATTTTTTATCATTTCTGTAAGATGTAGTATAGAGATATAAGTTTGGTTGCTTTTAATTTTAACTAAAAATATTTAATATTTAGGGTTTAGGGTTTAGTGTTTAGGGTTTAGGGTAAACCGACATGATTCTTTTAAAAAATTGATTGATTTAGGGATTATGATATAGGGTTTTGGTTGTCAATTTGCTCTCAAGGGAGAGATTTTTCGACTCAACTATTTGCATTCTCTTTGTACACAATTGTGATTTGATCTTTAATTTCTTGCAGAACCATGTCGGTTGAGGATGAGTATGTAGATATGATGGCAGAAGAGGAGCAGCAAGCCACTGTCTCATCAAAAAGAAAGAAAAGAGGGCCGACAATGTGCACGGGCACGTCCGAGCAAAAGCAGTTGGAAATCTGGTTCACGGAAGACGGGCGTGCGCAGGGTGAAAAACGGATCAAATACTCAAATTGATGTACGAGTTTGGTGAGGCAAAAAGCGAGTATCCTTGCAGAGAGATGGGATCACTTTACGGACGAGGAGAAGGACGAGTGGTAGAACATGATGAAGGTAAAGTGCCTAACAACTCGTTGCTTTATTTTCACTGATGTATCTATACTTGAATACACTAAATTTTGGTGTCAATCAGGCACAGTGGAACATCCCGAACGACGTTCCAAAGGATAAGACTCTGAGGATAATGAATGAGGGCTGGAAGCAATTCAAGAGCACGTTGAAGACGGTGTGGATGGAGAAAGGGAGAAATCCGGTAGGCTACTACAAACGGCTAAAACAAGAGGACTGGGAGGCGTTTCAAGCTTTGAAGTCGACCGAAGAGTTCCGGGTATCTAACTCGTGCCAAACTTATGCTTATTATTTATCGATATGTACTTATCTTTCTAAAATTAACTGATCGTTGCATTGTTTCTATGAAGGCAAAAAGTGATAAAGGTAGGAGGCTCGTTGCCTTGAACAAGTATCCACACCATCTAGAGTCAGCTGGTTACGAGGGTAAGAAGGCAGAATGGAGGAAAATACTCGACCAAAACAAGGATTCTGACTTACCTGTGGTTAGGATCCAAAATCCTAGGGGCCAAGATTGGTTCATGGGTAGATCCGAGGTAACCGCTGACGGGAGGATAGTACTCCCAAAGGATTTGCAACCCGTGGCTCAAAGAATGGTAAGAGTCCTTTGTTATTACTTTGTGACACTCATGTACAAAATTATAACTCCGAAGGTACATCACTTGATCTTTTGCTATAACTAATTCTTCTACTTGAACAGTTGGAGGTGGAGGAGGAGGTCAACTCGAGTGCCCGTAGTGTCGAAAGACAAAATGATTCATTGGCCGAAGCGCTCGAGAATCCAGAACACCCGGGTCGAGTAAGGGGTGTAGGGGCCTATAGGGGCTGGATGGAGGTGTTCCGAGTGGAGGGACAAAAACCTCGAAGAAAATCTCGTACCAAGGTAAACAAAGACGAGATAGTTGCGCAGATACGCGCGGAGGTGAGCAAAGAGTACGACGCAAGGTTTGCTGAGATGAAATCAAGGTTGTTGAGCCAAATTAGATCAGCAACTACGCAGCCATCCGAGCAACCACCTCCCATTTCGCCGGGAATTCGGCGAAGTAGTCAAGCATCCGGCACGTGGGCCTTAGACGATTGGATAATCTCAAGGTAATCAATATTTGTTCATAATATAAAGGTAATTAAAACCTGTTTGTAACCATGTTATACAATATCGCACCATTAAAATAAACAACTTTCTGATAATTGCAGGACCCCAGAGCATGCGACCTCGTCCTGTGGCCTGATAGTGTTCCTCTGACCGTTGCTAAGGGTGTTGTACATCCAGGAGCCAATATTGTACACTTACCTCAGCTAAGGCCCGACCATGCATGGGTGCAGGTTGACTTAGTCGTGGATGGATGGCAGCGCGTACCCCTTCCCGTCCCTTCCGACGACATGCTTGTTGTGACATTATGAAAAAAAAAAAAAAAAAAAAAAAAATTTGTGCTGCTGGACCCTAAAACGTCCAGACGTTTGTTAAAACGTTCCAGACGTTTTCAAAATTCGAACTCGATTTTCCAATTCCTGCGAGTTTAGTTAAATCGTTACCAATGATTTTAAAACGTTCCCAACGTTTTAAAACGTTTTAAAACGATTGGCTCTGTAAAATTTGATCAAAAACAGAATTTCTAAATCTTAGAATTTAATTAAAACGTTACAACGGTTTCGAAAACGTCCAAAACGTTTTATGGTATTTCCTGCTCGATCAGGGTCTATTTTGCAAAATTCTCTCTCTCTCTCCCCTCATTCTCCCCTGTGGTCCGCCCCTTTCCCCTTGTGTGTGCCTCCCAAAGAAAGAGAAGGAGAAAACCCCTCTTCTCCCTCAAAATTTCACCGAAACCCTTGAAAGATTTACGAGAGGAATGGAAATGGCGGTCTATTTCTCCTTCTAGTAGCTATTTAGCTCTCCATTGGTATTTCCTTTCTCTCCTCTCTTCTCAAGATCTGAAATTTTCTCCATTGTTGGGGTTTTGCCCCAAATCTGGAATTTTTGTATAAGTTTTGAGTAATCCATCTCCATTAAGCTTCTATGTTGCCAATTTGGTAATTCATTTCTCAATTTCATCTTAATCTTGGTTTTCTATCTAGGGTTTGGTTCAAATCTGAAAATTTGAGAAGAGTTGTGATTAATCTAGGCTAATCCAACAAAGAGAGGTGTTAATTGGTGTAGGCTCGGTTGAGCAAGATTTTGCGGGACCTTTCGAGACGTCCGAACCATAAGTGCAAGATACGCTCTTCGTAATCAGGTGCGGGGTTCTTGGACTTGTTTGATGTTTTATTTTCAGAAATTAAATTCTCTTTCGATTGTCATGTTGGATTATTTGATTGTTGCATAAATTGAAATTGTTTGATCATGTGCATGACCCAATTCATTTAAAACTGAATTATTGTGATAGGTTGATTAGCATATTCGTATGGTTGTCATTTCGATTGTTATCTTATGATCTGATTTTGGTTGAAAGTAACCACAAATTTGTGGTTGTGAAATGATATGTGGATTGTGGTTATACATATTTTAATATGTATATGGCTCGGTGGCATTATCCGTAGTGGTAATGCAAGGTTATGGCTCGGTGGCATTATCCGTAGTGGTAATGTAACGTCTATGGCTCGGTGGCATTATCCGTAGTGGTAATGTGTTTGGATGGTCATTGAATATTACGACATTAAGAATGATTTCCAATGAATTTTCATTATATGACTCTGA
>JAJGRW010002068.1:0-14792 GCA_025461045.1 Carex parvula
CGGATCTCAGAGGGCAAAAAAATATCGAATCAGGTTTAAATATCTAATCGGGTTTAAATCTATTAACCAATTGGGTACTCGATAAAAAACAATGCTGTAACTTGTACTTTTCAATGCTTTGACTTGTAATTTCTGATGCTCTGACTTATAATTCTAATTACTAATCAAATTTTAACATATTTATTTCAATTTTAACATCCAGAGGGGAAAAAAAAAATTTCAAGGGAGGCAAAATCGGTCGGAACCGATAAATATCCACTAAAACTGGAACACTCTGGATCCACCACTGGTAAAGTAGCATGTAATATTTATCTTCTAACATAAGCTAGATGAGCACCATAGAGATATATAAATACACTAATTTTTAAATCAAAATGATATGAAAATAGATAGATTAAAGTAGGGACGGAGACAGATTTTTGAGTAATGAGGGTAAAAAATATACAAGGAAAAAAATTATAATAACATAATTTTTTAATAATTAAATATTAATAATTTCAACATTTACATACTTGAAGTAGAAAAGTCTCAATAGTCTAAGTTGTACACATTGTACAATAGGCGGTTATTTTCATAAAAAAAAATGGAATCAAACATATAAAATCTTCATGGTCAATTGACCCCCATTTGATGAATGTCCCATTTGATTAAAGTATCATAGCGAATAATATATATATTTTTTCATATAAATTAATAAATCAGGCAAACCTTGTGGAGGTCTATAAATTTAATTCAAAATTTTAGTGAAAGAATATATATTTGTGCAAATGCAAATGTAATTAAGAAGTATTTTGTATGATGAATACTTCTTGTATTTGTATTTATTATTTGATGGATAACTTGTAAAATCTACATAATATCCATCAAACTAAAAATGCAAATGCGAGAAGTATTTATTTATTTTTGTTCCACATTATTTATTCGTTTGTCATTAATAATTATCAGTGTCTGGCTGTCTGTTTTAACAAGAACCGACGCTGATGTGCTAACAATGATAATTTATTATGTACTAGTGATTATATATCTCATGCTCCACATAATTATAATAAATCACTCAAATTTGACCCCAGTTATGTAACCATGAATTGGGAAATTTTTTATCGGTAGTAATTAATAGAAAAGAAGAGAGAGAAATAGAAAGAGTACAGTAATATTTATATTGGTAGTAAGATCGGTAGCAATTCTACCGATCTTAACTTTTTTTTTAATCTTGATGTATAGATGGAGAGAATTTTTATATTTGATTTCTAGTAAAATATGAAAAGTTTTTCAAAAAATAGATGGAATGTTTTAATATATCTAAATTTTAAGATACTTTATCTATTTTCGTAAAAAAAATATTTTACTAGAAATAATTAAAAGAAAAAAAACAAACTGGTTTGGATCGGTAAAATTTCTACCGATCCAAACTTTTTTATTTTTAAAATCAGTAAAAATGCTGCTGATCTTACTACCAACATAAATACTATTGTACTCTTTCTGTTTCTCTCTCTTATTTTCTATTAATTACCACCAATAAAAAATTTCCCATGAATTGGCTAGCTGTAAATTGTATAATTTATTTTTATCAGAATTGCAGAGGATGTACGCTCTATTAAATGACCATCCAAAGCAGAGATAAAAGGTGTTAAGATAACTCTGGCTTCTCTCTCCCTTACATGCATTCCTTTACCGTGTCACATTTTTGCATTTACACCTACCAAGATTTTCTCCTTTTGACCTTACCAGTTACAAACACCCTTAGAAACTTCTCTTTTTTAATGGAGATAGAGTAACCAGTTCTTGTACTCATACTCTGCATGGCAAGATATAAATGGCTTGGTAGAATTGTTAGATTGTTCTTCTCTGCTCTCTTTTTGCTCCTAGTTTTGTTTATGTTGGTTCAAAGAGTTGAGAGATCTTATGCGGCAACCTCTGCGCGGCGGCTTCTCCTTACATCTATGTCAGAGTCAATGGAGTTGCATGATCATAGGCTTAATGGTACAGCCAAACTTGATGAGAGCAAGCATGAGGTGCCAAATGGCGCAAATCCTGACTCGAATAGATAGCACCGACCAATCGTCATAAACTTCGACCTCGTACCAGTTGCCCTTTGCAATGGTATTAACAGGAGCAAATGTGCAAGAATACAATCAACATAGAGATCAAGACTTTTACAGTGAAAGTGTGAAACCCTAGTTGACTGGGTACAACTAATTAAGTGTGGCAAGACTTGTGAAAATGTTCAAATTCTCAGCCATTATGGTGTTTTTTCTTCTTCTGTTTTTTGTTTAAGAATGTTTTTCACTAAAAAAAAAAATATTCCCAGCTTTTGTAGCAAGACAGGCCTTGTCTTTTTTTCTTTTCATTTTTTTTTTTTTTACTTTTTTCAATTTCATTTTGTTAGTTTTGTAAAAATTTTGTATCATGAGTCCGTTTTTTTTGTCCACGTAAGAGTTATAATTGGAGCAAAAGTTGGTTTTATGTTTGGAAATTATATTTTGTTGGTAATATTTTGTGATATATAACGTTGTTATTGCATAAATATAAATTGTGATATTTGTGGGTGTTTTTGGTAAAATTGTATTAACATTTAACGCTCAGTGATGGCTGAACTCATAGATGATGAATGAAAGAGGTGAAAGTTATCCTCTTTTTCTCTCTCATTATTTTCATCTCCTTTCTCATTTACTGCTTTAATTGAATATATATTTTGATCAAAAATAAAAGAAATCCAACATATTTACTGTAAGTTTGAGAGCAATTTACATTTTCAATTAACATGGTTCAGTAATTACCTATTCAACTGCAAAACCGAAACAATATATGTACCATATATGATCTGTTCTCAGTTTGTGATATCAGAATAGATTTGGTGCTGTATCAGCAGTTCAGCACATCAGAATCTATGCAACCAAGTATCTGATTGTTTTTGTTGGTTCGAACAAATGCAGAAAATATATTTTGTAGATTTTTATTTAACAACTTTGAGTGTGTGTGTATATATATATATATATAGAGTTGGGATATGGTGCTTTATGAAACAAGAGGCATTTCTTACATCACATCATATTTTTTATTTCAAAGTCCAAGCCGATCCGAACCGGTCAATATGATCTCAAAATATACGCTGAAATTCGAGATTCATGAACAGTATCCTGGAATCCCGAATCCAGCCGTCCAATTTTTTTTTTTCACGCATCTCGAAACAGGTGGTTTTTCTGTGCACGCATCTCGAAAGTTCGACGGCTAGATTGGGAATTTTCGAGATTTCAGAATGACTGTTCACGATTTTGAATTTCAGCAGATTTGGACTCTCCTGCATCTCTTGCTGATTATAAAAGAAGAAAAAGACAACTGACAGAGACTAAATGAAAAATAAAGTACCACCAAAATTATAAACAAGTAGAGAAAATGTACTGGTAAACAGGTCTTGCTGATTTACTAGGTTTAGTTAGCTCTGAACCAATGATCAGTCTGGTTTTTTGTTCAACATCTTATTTAATTTCACAGACCGGTATATGTATTCATTTCACAGACCATTCTAGACAGATCAGAGCCGTTCATTTCCTGATTAAAGAATTACCAGTAGATTATCAAAGTGTCGGAGTCATAAAATAACTTAGAATTTCCAGATCAGAGCCGTTCATTTCGGAAAAAAGGGAACGGAGTCATAAAATAGTAACAAAAAATTAAGATATAATTTTAAAAATATATCGAATACATGTGCATGTTTTTGCAAATTTCTGTTGGAAATCAAGAATTCTGCGCTAATCCTTGCATCAAGATTTGTGTCGTGCTGTATTTTGTAGATCCCTCTGATGCTGTACAAACGGTATCACAGATGGACATCCTTTGCATTAAGATTCGTGCGGTGCTGCCATAAGGGATTTCTGTGCTAATTAGATAGTTGAATTGAAAGACGACACGTAGCAGCACTGTACTGTAGAGAGCAAGGACTAGGGCTGCACAAAAAGTTCGTAGTTCGGATTCGATTCAAGTTTGATTCGAAAAAGTTCGTAAAAAATTCGATTCGAAATTGAGTTCGTTCTAAATTAATTCAAACCAAACTTAGTTCAAAATTAATTCAAACCAAACACAAACTGGACCTGGTTCGTTCGAAATAGGTTCGCGAACTATTCTAGTTTGAATCTCAAAGTAACGTGAACCGTTGATTTCCGCTAATGACATATGTTCGCTGATGACTTAAAAGTTAAAACATAAGGCCGCTCAGCCATAAGTCATAACTCGTAAGTCAACCCTCGCTCTCAATTCTGAAACCCTAGCCGACTTTCACCTCTCGCTCTTGGTGACTACGATCACTCTTCCTTGTCGTAAAAAAGTTCATAAAAAATTCGAAATTGAGTTCGTAAAAAATTTGATTCGAAATTAATTCAAGCCAAAATTAGTTCGAAATTAATTCAAATCAAATTCAAACTGGGAGTAAGTTTGATTTGATTTGGTTCGATTGCAGCTCTAGCAAGGACCTATACAAGCCCTCCAAATAAAGCAAAAATTAGAAATTGAGTGAGATTTCTTGAAATTTCCTTTACTGGCGAGACAAAATGAAATGATATATACTAATAAAGGAGCGAAGTTAGGGTGTGATATGCTCAAGAGAGGTTGGTCAGCACACTCTAAAAATCTTATCGGATTATCTTCAAATGACGAATTCAAACCGTCGAAATTATTCTACTTCATGCATTGATGCATGTACATGAAATTTTTTGAAAGTTTTGAATTCATTTAGTACAAAGTCAAGCGGTAAAAAAAATGTACTTTTTATAAGTTATTTTATAAGTTGTTTTATATATTCATTTTTCATCAATTTTTTTACCACTTGACTTTGTACTAAATGAATTCGAAACTTCCAAAAAATATCATGTACATGCATCACTCATGAAATAAATGAATTTCAACGGTTTGAATTCGTCGTTTGAAGACAATCCGATAAACTTTTGAAGATGTGCTCACCAACTCCTCTTAGTGAGCACATCACACCCTAGCTTTACTCCTAATACAGTAGTGCGTGTGTCATTAATACAACAAAAAATAATTACTTAGAAAATTAACTGTTCTAATTTTTTTTCTTGTGACATGGAGAAATTTTTAAGTGAAAGATTACTGTTTTCTCCTTCTTGAAACCGATTATTAGATATAATATAAGACTGTATAACTCTGATATTTACAACTTATGCCACAGAATAAATGTATCATAGACTTAATTGAGAATATGAGTGCATAATACAACTTTTTTAGTTAACAAATATGAGTGCATAATACACAAAACTGATGCATTAAGCAACACTGAGAATGTTTTTGCTGAAAAATTATACATGTTTTCCCTCATTTCCTACAAATACTTGAGATATATTAGGACTGTGAAAAAAAAAAACTCATAGCTCCTGGTTCGACAAAAAGCTCGTAATTAGCTCACTCAATTATGACTCGGCTCTGCTTGTGCTGAATCAAATCGCTTTTTAACTCGTTGCAAAAAGAAGATGAAACTCTTTCCCAACAGTTTGATCCCTATCTCTCTTTGTGCCTAACATAATAGGATGAAGCTCGTTGCAAGAAGAAGAAAAAAATCTCAGTTCGTGATTTATACATCACTCACAAAAACAAATTAGCGAAAATTAATTTTTAGTCTGTGCGCTAAGCGCAGCTCACAACATCAAATTAGCAAAAATCTTTGATCTATACGTAGTTCACAGCATGAACAACTTGTTAACAAGCTAGCTCGGTTCGGCTCATCAATTTTGATCATAATTAAAGAGAGAAAATTAAGAAAATAAAATGTCTAGTGGATCTAAGCCCATAACAAGAAAAAATTATCAGCCCATTGAAATAATAAAGGAAATAATACCTATAGACTATCAAAGCCCAAAACAAGAAAAGTATCAGCCCAGTTGTTCTTTTTTCTCTTTGGAAATATTGATTGAAAGTTGCTCAAATATTGGGCCGAAATATATTTCGGGCTGCTATTGTTGAAAAGTTTAAAGAGTACTGCTCATATTCATGTGCATAATAATTAATAGGAAGGAAATAAAAAAAATGTTTTCTTAATTGAATTTCTTTAGTTCCATTGCTGACTTTTTCATATAAACGATTCATTTTGCATAGTAGGAATGTGTTCTCTCTAAACTACTAGGAGGAATATGACATTGACGATTCCGGCTAGTATAACATCAGTGTCATATGACACCAATTACAAAATTAATTGGATAGATTTCAAACGACTAATCCAAACCGTTTAAATCGATTTCCTTTATGAGTGATGCGTTTATATGCAAATTTTTAAAATTTTCTAGTTATTTTAGTATCAAATCAAACGGTCAAAAATGTTGAAAAATAAATGCATTAAAATTAACTTAAAAACTCACACATTTGACCGCTTGACTTGATACTAAATAAATTCGAAAAATTATAAATTTTGCATGTAAACGCATAACTAATGAAATAGATCGGTTTGAAAGGTTTTGATTCACCGTTTAAAGTTGATTGGATAGATTTTGAAGCTGGTGTTATATAGACTGAAATGACACTGATGTCATACTAGCCATACTTGACATTGACATCTATGGAGGACATATAGTTTTGCTTGTGTTGTGATTTGTCAATTAATGAATTGTTTCTTTTGCTGAATACCCCTGTAACTATGAATATTATGTTTCACTTTAACATTTTTAGCATAAAATTTATTCTATAATTCAATTGAGATTTTACATATAAATTTTTGATATTAGAACTAATTATCAATGGCGGACCCACGTAAGTGTCTATCTCTGAATTTTGAAAACCATGTATGATGTTATCCGTGGAATAATTAAAGACACTAAGACTGAGCTAGAAATTTTTTATTCTTAATTTAAAAATTAGTTTCTCAAAATGTGCAATCATCTATCTGAGATATAATCAAATAATCTTCCCAATTGAATTACCATCAAATTTATTAATAGAAATGAAAAAGTAAACAAAAATCCCTTTTGTAATTATTGAAAGATCCAATGACACACAAGAATTTAAAATATATTTCATGGATTTTTTAAGTACAGAAACCCTGCTAAACGACAAAGAACAAATTAGTTAAAGTTAGGGGCTCAAGGTAGTATGATATAAAAAATATATAAAGTACTTGGTACTAAAAATATATAATCTCATGCCATCTTGTACAATGCATGTGTTATTGGTATACGACAAACATATACTAAATTAACCATAACTGTTAAGTCTGTAACAATCATTTAGATATGCATGTGCATATTTCTAAAGCATGATCCTTTCTATAAGATCTCAGATATTATATTTATGATAATCAACCAAGCAATACTAAAAGAGTAAAAGGTGGTTAGAATTATTAATACTGATTCCGTTATAAAATTATTCCCCTATTTTGTAAAGCTAGGAACCTTTAGCCAGTGTGGAGCAGGATAATTTGTGAGCAAAAAATTTAGGTTAGAAGTAATTTTATAGAGGATAGTTCAAATGTCTTTATTTTGTATGCCTCTATCATGTTTTTATTTTAAAAACCTTTAATAATTCAAAATTTAAAACTTCAAAGTAAAATAAAACCGTTGGATATGATCTACATCATTTTATCTATGCACGTGTAAAAAAATTATGACATTTCAATTTTATTTTGGTGGTCATCAAGAGCTTGTAAAAAACATACTAATGTAGATAATTTCTAGACGTTAATTTTTCAACTTATTGATTCACATAAAAACAAAATCGAAATGTGGTAATATTTTATGAGCACATAGATAAAATGATGTAGATCATATCCAACGGTTTTATTTTGACTTTTAAGTTTTAAATTTTGAGTTATTAAAGTTTTTAAAATTGGAGGCATGGTGGAGGCACAAAAATAGAGGCATTTGAACCCTCCTCAATTTTATAATCATTTTGAATATTAGGTATATTTTTATAAATAAAAAATTTGAGAAAAATATAGAATTAGAAGTATATTTTGGAGAAAAAAATTTCAGCGTAGGAACAATTTTATCAATCTTTAAGTTTGAGTATACTTCTATAAGTTTTTTAGAAAAAAAAACATAAAAATAGAATTATATCTTAATTTTTTTTTTTTTTTAAGCCAGCACCACTGACACCACTTAGCTTCGCCATTGCCTTTAGCAAGCATATCTAATAAATAATTTACCTGGGATTTATAAGGCAGTATTAAGTAAATATATTGTTAGATATAACTGTTCCAAATAATTAATGTTCAAACTATCAAAATCCAAGAAATTTCACAGATAATTGTAAAGATAATTTAAAATTACCCATCTTTATACCATAGTATGACATGTAATCCTACTTGCGTGGAAGTCAAGATGCATGCAAGTAGCAAGGAATCATAAAATAAAAAATTAAAAAGAAGAGATACATTACCGGAAGAACAAAACACGCATGGAAACACAATAAGTGCCGACATTTTTATTAATATCCAACATAAAATAAAAAATATCAAATGTACTCAGGTTTTATGGGTTCTTTAAAAATACCCAAACCAGTCAAAAAATGGGCAGTTGGAATTTTATTTACGACCGACCAAAAAATGGCCGGTCAGGAATTTAAACTAGGACAGGCCATTTTTTGGCCGGTGTGGTATATTTTTTTTCCTGTTTCCCCTATACATACCCCGTTTCTCTCTCCTCCCTCTCATAACTCACTCCAACTCATCAGAAGAGAAAGAGAAGGTGATTTTTGAGGCGAAAATGACAATTTTGGAGGAGATTTTCAGGTACTTTTTAATTAATTTTTTTTTTTAATTTTTTCAGCAAACATATAATTCTTTTTAAATTTAGTAATCTGACAACTGTTTACCATTTACCAAAATGTAGTTTGTTGGTCATGTCCATAATCGTTTCATTACACTGTGGTGGGAAATTTTTTACTAATACATATGGGGTTTATTACTCCAAAGAGACAATTAATTCATTCATGGTTGATGATGATACCTCAATTTGGAACTTGAAGTATATGATTTACGAATGCACTGGTTATGACCCTGAAAAAGTGTAACTTAGAATCGGCAACCCAAATGAACTTTGGAACACCCCCAACCTATACCTTTCTAGGGTGAAGGCATGTAACTAGAATTCTTATGAGTTTAATCTAGAGGTTTTATTTATATTTATCATTTGTGTTTGATCTGAATTCTTTCTGCACTTTATCCTTTGTATTACTACTTAATTTGGTGCATGTTAACCTCATCCGTATGGTGATAGCTACACCATAATGCTTAGGCGTATAGAATTGACTAATTAGAAATAGGGAAATAGACGTAGCAGTTGATCCCATGTGATTCGATCTCAGTTAGAAACCTATTGGAATATAGATATGCAGATGAATGTCTCGTTTTATAGACCGATAGTTGGGTAATCTCAGTTATTTCAACTACGGAAGGTATAAAGGATGGACGTAGCTGTGAACTTAAATCCTTCTAGTCTTGGTAATGAAGACTTATCATTAAACTGTATGTGATTGATTAGGGTGAGGTTAGCGTAGTAGTGATTAGCACTAAGATAGGATTAGCAACTCTCAGATTTGCATTTGATACCAGTACAGGACGCACACGGTTCTTATCAAACCGCATGCGACACCGATTGAAATTAGAAATCATAATTGATAGGTATTGAACTTACATGCGGTTAGTGACAGCACCGCATGCGTTTGCATTAGTGACCAGAAACTAGATTAGACAGATAAAAATGATAGATAGCCTGATCCCTGGAAGCTCATTTTCTATACATAAAATATTCATTTACTGTTTTAATTATTCATACAACTAAACAAACCAACCAATCAAATCAAATAACCAAAACAACTAAAAACTTAGAATTGATTGTTGTTAGATCTCTTAATACACAATTCTTGTGGATTGATACCCTGATCTATACTATACGATAGGTTCATACGCTTGTTAATCGATTGTAAAGTAGACAATTAGGGTTATACATATTATTAGCTCTAATTTGACCCATCACTTGGTCACAAGGGTCACGGCGAAGCACACCAACAAGCCGTTTAGATGCATCTGCTATGTATGCAGAGGCAATGGGAGAGGCATTTGTCATGGGAGGAGAGACAGTTGGTGTGCAAGAAGAGTCATCTGGTAGCCAACCAAGAAGTTCAACTAGTAAGTGTACAAGGGCATCTAGTATCCAAGCAGAGGCATCTGGAAGCCAAGCAGGGGCATCTGGTAGGCCATCTTCTGAAAATGGTCGGTGGTTCGGAATTAATTTTACGCGTAGTGGGTGATTTTGTCCATGGTTGTATGCATGTTGTGAACTTATTTAATTAGATGCAGCCTTGAGAACTATTTTATTTGCAATTTGTGTGAACTTTATTTGTATGGTTCGAACTACTTTATGTATATTAAGTTATGAGTAAGTTGAATGTCAGTTTCTATAAATTACTATTTTTTCATATTCAAAAATTAATTCTGGAATTTTTAATAGATGAACTTCCAAAATACATTAAGATTCAGTTACAATGTCACATCCAGCCTACAGCAGAAAAATTAAATTGATAAAATTAAACTTCCGGTACAATATGGTAAAACCCTAATTCATCAGACTTAAAATCCTAATTCATCAAACTTAAAATCCTAATTCATCAAACTTAAAACCCTAAAATCATAAGTTAAGCACTAGTAATCCTACTCCTTAGTAGGCGGCTCTGGATCAGTGACAGTAGACGAAGTGCTAGCTTTAACAGTATAAATACAGTGAACAAACTCATCATCCGATGTTGGTGGCTCCGGATCAAATTTCTTTTTTTCAAACCGTAGCGAGAGGGGTTTTCCATAAAGTCATCGTCTGAAATTTCAAACCGAATAGGCCGTCTAAGAAATTCCTCCATCAGACATACTTGACAGTTCTTGTTATCACTAAAGCATACTTGACAATTCTTTTTTCCCTCATTTCTACCTCGACCACTACTTGACCCTCCTTTCGCTACGCCACGATTGGATGATCTACCTCGGTTGATACTGCTTATCCTTTTCTACTCCGGAACATCGCCTCAAATTTTGCCATTTTCTCCTCCGAAATCGCCCTTCTCTTCTTCTTTTTCTCTTCTGGTGAGTTTGAGTGAGTTGTGAGTTGGAGGAGAGAGAAACGGGATATTTATAGGGTCTGAAACAGAAAAAAAAAACTTTCTTGACCGGCCATTTTTTGGTTGGTCCTAATTAGGGGTGTCAATGGTACCTTTTTAGCCGTTTACCCGACCCGTATCGTATTCGATAAGACGGATATGGGTAAGGTTTTTTTTTCGTTAGCTTATTGGGTATGGGTATGGATAAGAAATTTTTTTCGTTAACCAAATGGGTAAGAGTATGCGTAATGACTATTTCGTACCCGTTACCTTATAAGGTAATTATAAAATCTAAATATATATTCAATTCAATTTCCAACCCACCTAATTATGTATTCATTTTTTTAAATTTCTTCCTTTATAAAAAAATAATTTAGTTGGAATTGATTGCACATTCATTTTTATTTTTTATTAGAAATGTAATTACATATGTGTGAAATGAATGAGTTTTTTATATTTAATTTGTAAAATATAATAAAACTAATTATTATATTAGTAATATCCGTTATTAATTCGCTACCGTTTCGTTACCCGATAATATTAACGGGTAAGGGTAGGATAGGGTAAGGTCAATTTTTAATGGGTATGGGTAGGGTATGGGTAAAGTCAATTTTAATGGGTATGGGTATGAAAATTCCTCCACCCGACCCGTACCGTACCCATTGACACCCCTAGTCCTAATTTTAATTCCAACTGGCAAAATGGCCGGTTCTAATTTTAATTCCAACCGGCCAAAAAATAGCAGGTTTGGACATTTTTAAAAATAATTTTATATTTAATGTTGGATATTAATAAAAATGTCGGCAATAAGTGCAACAGAAAATCGACCAATTCAAGATTAAATTTTTATATAGCAGTCAAGGTCAGGCATTTGCTCGGTCATTAAATGCGCATTTCTCTCTGTGGGGGAGTGTCCATTGTGGACCCTCCAAACCTGGCGGAAGCAGCTGACATGTAACATGGTGGGTCCCACACAACCCCACACTGGATTTCTTGTTTTTTGACCTTCACACCTCCAGATCCGGTGGGACCATTCATAGCTGATATCGGTATGGACAAATGTGGAGCGAGGCATTTATTTCAGTATGGAGAAAGCCTGAAAGCCACTGCATTTCTGTTTAGACCTTCACCCTTGATAAATTATAAAATGGTAATGTGAATTTTGTTATGGGCAGGGTTAAAATGCTCTATAGTTTTCGTGCTTCTTTTTAAAGATCGAAACAGTCGATTCGAAATGTTCAACATGATCTCCATATTAAACTGTGTTTGGACACCAAATTTTATATTTTTTTAAGAAACTTTTTACTATTTTTTTAGATAGTTACAAAATTATTGTTTTTCATAGGATTGGACCATTCAAAAATAATGAATTTTTCCATATATAAAAAATAGTAAAAAAATTTCAAAAATAAAATAAATTTTGATTTCCAAGCAATTTAATATAAAGATAATGTTGAACAGTTCGGATGGACTTTATAGATTTTCAAAACAGTATTTATGGCTTAACTATCTTTTCGATTGAAAATGCTTGGTGAAAAATCCATGCTTTTCCTCTCTAAAGGAAATAGCATGACAATTGTTTTCAACTTAGGCAAAAAGACTGTCAAAATTTAAAATTATTAAAACTGCAGTAAAATATATCTTAATTTCATTACTTTTTAACTCATGTACATTGGATTTGAAATTAAAATTTGATCTTTTTATACTGTTAAAATATCAATATAAAGAATTCCGAATTTTTTAAATATACCATTCATAAAAAAAAAAAAAGATAAATCAAATAACCACAAAATTCTGGAAATTCCAGATTTGACACATCATGTTAGTGTTGTGATCTATAAGCCAATCATAGGATGATTGTTTTCTAAGTTTCGTTCATGTAATTGGATGATATATTATCATTTGTTCCTTGAGTATTTTATTACTTATAGATTATTCGGATTGAGGACCTGGAATTGTAGAACACTATACAGGAGTTAATAAATACTCTAAAGTGTCCCTAGTCTTGGTAATTAACAAGGAACATTAATTACCAGCATAAGATTAGCATTTGGATTAGATGATGATCATGTTCTACAGATCATGTGACAATGAGTTGTCAATCTAGTCAAATGGATACCTGATGGAGACCAGGGGATTGGACGTGACCAAAATAAAACATTTAATATGGATTGTGTTTGTGTCATTAATATTTTATTTGTGTCTGGAATTCTAAGTATGAGATGATTGTTTCTCTCACATGAGAATACATATTCGTGGGTATTATCCAATGCTGTCAGTAACTGGCAGTTATACAGATTCTATCTCAGTATGTATCTCTCATGTAGAGGGATAGTAATTATCAAGAATACCAATGTCCCTCATGTAAATGAGTGATGATATCACTGGGCCCCTTGATGAAATAATACAAGTATGTGCACATATGATTAAGGAGTTAATCATAATTACTTAATTATTTCGGAATCAAGAAACGAGTAGATTTGCAAGGATGACACATTCCTACCTTGGATCTATTCATGATATCATGAGACATGGAATTGACACGAGGCAATTGTTGCTTAGGGATCGTGATACAGTAAGGTACTTATCATCTGTGTTATTTGGTAACTACAATGCATATTGCTTGGTGCCGCTTGTAGTTTATGGAATCGAAAGGAGTTTCAGATTCCATTGCCATTTGACATAGATCCCACAGGGTCACACCAATAAGAAGTTAATTAAAAATGCTCCTTAATTTATTTGACATGTATGACATGATAAATAAATTGATTTCTCGACCAGAACATGAGAAATATAATTATTTGGAATAATTATATGATACTACAATTAATTAGATTAATTGTATTAATTCAAATAAGGAAAAATAAAACTTGGCCCAATAAACAAAGTCCAATGACTGTTGTTAATTGTGGGCCATGTTTGAGAATTGTTTTCTTAATAACTACCACGTTTTCTGAAAACTGCTGCGCAATATTTCTTATTTTGACCATATATCTCTCATACAAAGTCAGTTTTGAGTGTTCTATATCTTTCTGGAAAGGTAAGAGAAAGATCTAGAACTTTGCCTCTTTAGAGGAAAGCCAAAATCGAATTAAATCGTGGTAAAAAAACGTAGTAAAATGTGGCGGTTATTCTGAACCGCCATGTTCTGAAAACTGCCGCACACGTTTCTTATTTTGATCATATCTCCCTCATCTGAAGTCGGTTTTGGGAGTTCTATATCTTTCTGGAAATGTAAGAGAAAGATCTAGAACTTTGTTTTCTAGAAGGAAGCCAAATTCGAATTAGATCATGATAAAAAACGTGGGAGAACGTGGGGTTAGTTTTGAAAACTGAATTCACATTCCTCATTTGCTATATATACTTTCCCTCTCATTCCTTTTGAGGGTGATTTCGTTTTTAGAGAAAAAGTTCTGCCAAGAACTCTCTCTTTCTCTTTTGTTTTATATCTCATGTGTTGAGAACCCACAAACCCTAAAAGATCAAGATCTAGTTCTCTTGAAGGATAGGGATTAAGGAGCAACCAAGTTAGTACTCGCTAGCAAGAGGAATATTTGGTTTCTAATTAATTTCTTGGTGGATACCGTGGAGGACTTCTACTTTGGAGTCTCATCTTGGTGCAAGGTATTCTAGGCACGCACACATCAACCACCAAGGCGCTGCAAGGCATCAACCACCATTAGCATCAACAAAGAGGTGGAGGCTACAAT
>JAJGRW010002069.1:5000-28265 GCA_025461045.1 Carex parvula
ACGCAAACCGGAAATCGCTGCTCATACGAACGAGAGGCATTCCCCATGCACGCGAGCAAGCTCCGGACACTTTGTTCTGACGTTTCGTTAACAACTACAAGACAAAACACGATTTGCGTGTTGCCACCGACAACACGACAAACGAGCGTAAAAGCAATGATTCGTACAAGGGACCTCCCGAAGACTGCGGGGTAAAGTCCCGCAGAGCTATAGCACTAGGTACCGCATCCGTGAGAGCCGGCAAGAATCCAAGTGATAGCAACCAGGCATTCGACAACGCACCAACACAAGGATTTCGCCAACATTCTGGCTGCCCAAACGACAAAAAAATGTCAGCAGGGCAAGCAAATATCATCAAGGGACGACTTCGCTACCCAAAAGAGGGTAGAACCGCACAGGCAACCGATCACAAGCATCCCAACCACGACACATTCCATGACGGGAGGGACAGTGAAGAGACAGCCCCATGTTCGGTTGGCCGCACCAAAAGTGCAGGAAGCCCGACATGCAGAGCAAGTCCAGAACAACTCATACGACGCCACAGTCCTAGACACGCTGCACCAGCGCCCACAACACCGCCGCCCCAGCCAAAATGACTTGGAGACAACCGACGTGCAGGTCAACCAAATATAGCAGCGCATTTAGGCCTGCCGTACGCGAAAATAACCGACGTGCACAGGTCAAACAGAGTAATTTATACATACTAGGTGGGAACCATTTTCGTATAATCTTAGAAGTATAGAAATGATCCACACCTAGTACCAACCGCATTTTACGCGGGGCGTCTCCACGCTTAGACGCCCCGCTCAAACACGGTTGTGCGGGGCGTCTCCATGCTTAGACGCCCCGCTCAACCGTGTTTGTGCGGGGCGTCCCACGCTTATACGCCCCCGCTCAACCGTGTTTTTCAGCCGCTTGGTCTGTGTTTTGGGTCTTTCGGGTCATGTTTTTAAGCCGCTTGGTCCGTATTTTTCCCACGCTCTATCGTGTTTTTAGGCCGCTTTATCCGTGTATTTCCCCCGCTCGGTTCGTGTTTTTAAGCCGCTTGGTCTGTGTTTTGGGTCTGTTCATGACGTGTTTTTAAGCCGCCTTGTCCGTGTTTTTCCCCGCTTGGTCCGTGTTTTGGGTCTTTCGGGTCCTGTTTTTAAGCCGCTTGGTCCGTGTTTTCCCACCGCTTGGTCCGTGTTTTTCCCACGCTCAATCGTGTTTTTAGGCCGCCTTGTCCGTGTATTTCTCCAGCTCGGTTCGTGTTTTTAAGCCGCTTGGTCCGTGTTTTGGGTCTGTTCGGGTCTTGTTTTTAAGCCGCCTTGTCCGTGTTTTTCCCCCGCTTGGTCTGTGTTTTCCCCCCCGCTCAATCCGTGATTTTCAGCCGCTTGGTCAGTGTTTTGGGTCTGTTCGAGTCGTGTTTTTAAGCCGCCTTGTCCGTGTTTTTCCCCCGCTTGGTCCGTGTTTTACCACCACTTGTTCCGTGTTTTTCCCCCGCTCAATCCGTGTTTTTCTGCCGCTTGGTCCGTGTTTTGGGTCTGTTCGGGTCGTGTTTTTAAGCCGCCTTGGTCCGTGTTTTTCCCTCGCTTGTTTCGTGTTTTACCAACGCTCGGTCCGTGTTTTTCGGCCGCCTGGTCCGTGTTTTGGGTCTGTTCGAGTCGTGTTTTGGGTCTGTTCGGGTCGTTTTTAAGCCGCCTTGGTCCGTGTTTTTCCCCCGCTTGGTCCGTGTTTTACCACCGCTCGTTCTGTGTTTTTCCCCCACTTTTCGGGCCATGTACACCGCTTGCATTGTACACCACCGGCGTGTACATGAGGGGGCACCCCTTCCAAAAATCCTCTACCCCTAATAGGGAATATGCATTTTTGGTCTTCAGCCACGCCCAGGGTTACCACCCCCTGGAAATCCCCCAGGTTCCCCCCCATTTTACGTGGATGCGCTGACGACAAGCGCCCCGCTCCACCGACGCATGGCAGCCTCTGCTTATTTTTCCCCCCGCTCAATCGTATGTCGACCATTTTTGCATGGATGCTGTGACGCAAAGCACCGACGCACGCCCATGTACACCGCTTAGGCATGGACATGGCAGCACCGACGCAAAGCACCGACGTAGAGCGCCAGCAGCACCGACGCTGAGCGCCAGCAGTACCGACGGAAAATTCTTTGCTAGGAAAATGCTTCCACTCACTCTTTTCTCTACTTTTTTTTTTCTCTACTGTTGGATTTGAATGAGTTGTGAGTGAGAGGAGAGAGAAAACAGGTCTATATAATGTGTGGGTCATTTTCCTAGCAATCCACTAGAATTCCTGGCACTTTAGTAAACCTAGAACCACCAGAATTCCTAGCTGTTCTGAAGGGATAATAACCGCCAGGAATTAAAAAAAAAAAGAAAAAAATAAAGAACATGTTTGGAATTTTTTAATTTATGGAGGATATATAAAAAAACAATATTGGGTTTCTTTCAAAATAAATATATAAAAAAATAAATAATCTCGTCCATTACAGATTCAGCATTAAACAAATAAGAATACAACAATGATTCCTAACAAAATTTCTTCACAAAACTACTACTTTCAAATCCAAAACACTAACCATTCCATGAGTAACCTGTGTTTCTTTTGCAAATTAAAGATTTCATCCTCTCCTGGATTTTGTGTTTTTCACCTTTAACTCGATGAGTTATGTGACATTTTGCGTATATTAAAGGTCACGATCTCGCCATTTCCAAGCCTCAATGAAACTCGTTTTTGCAATCTTCCACATAAATCCTATTTTAAATATGTTGAGTAAATTTCTTCACTGACAAAAATGAAAGGGAGATAAATAGCTTTTCTACTTGACGGATGCCATACCAGAAATCCGTACAAGTTTAACCTAGGGATGTTAATGGGTACAAAACGGGTCGGGTGGAAGCATTTTCATACCCTTATCCATTAAGTTAACAAAAAAAAAAACTTTACCCTTACCCGTACCCCATAAAAGGGGTATTGGGTCGAGTAAACGGACAAAAGGGTGCCTTTAAATAGATCTATATGGGTCATGAATAAAACTATATCATATCATGTATCATCCCCCTATAAATATATATATCTATATATATAATTTCATTTTTAATAATTACCGTATAGGGTAACTGGTACAAAATAGTCTGTACCTGTACCCTTACCTGTCTAATCGAATATGATACGGGTCGGGTAAATGGATAAAAGGGTACTATTGACACCCCTAATAAACCCTAATAATATAGGTGAGTCCATGATTTTAGTTTTGTTATTATCAAATTTGGGTGCAAATTAATATATTACCTGGTTTAAATCTCCATCTAAATCTTCAAAAGCCATCTCTGCTTCCTTTGCATTTCTAAATTCTACTAATGTAGCATATACATTACCACTACCACTTACTTGTATATCCTTCTGTTTATTTAATTAGCAAGAAAAGGAAAGAAATCAAATAAAGAAATGAATTTTACACAATTGCATTTCAAACAAAATGTTAGAGATATTAATTAAGACAAAGGGAAGTGAATCACTTACATCAACATTTGGTTTCCCGGGTAGAAATCTACTCAATTCTTCACAAGACACCTTGACTGGCACCTTATGCACCTTAAGCTTTGCCAAGTCAGATTCTGATACCTGATTATCACATCATATCAGGTATAATATTGTTTTGTCAGATATCAGGTATTATATCATGTCCTATGTTTTATCTCACTATAGTAAATCGATCAGAAGAAATAAATCTAACATAATAGAATTATAATAGTAAAAAGGGAGAATTTTATGTATACCCCTCAAAAGGATGAAACATTTCTCTTAAACATGCTTACATATTTTTTATTCTTTTAATAAATGGTAAAATGGGTACTTTGTAAATTTAAAATGAGTTTTAATAGAAAAGTCAATAAATTGGGTAAATTTGTGAGTTTTTTAAATTTAGAAGGGTAAATATATATTATGATATTTTAGAGGGGAAATACGTAATTTCAGGGTTTTTGAGGGGTATAAATGAAATTCCCTTGTAGTAAAAATACTGTAACTTACATAGGCAACTTTAATTGGTTGGCTGAAACCGTGTTTGAGTTTTGCAAGAACAATTTCCATTGCTGCTTTTGCATCATTTAAGCAGTCATGTGTTTCACCTTCTTCTCTCACTGCTCTACTCAACACAGCCTGCCAAATTATAACAATACCAAAACAAACGGAATGAATAACTGATGAATATGCTTTCCAAATTCCCAAAATGCCCTCATGTTGTGGGGGGAGGGGGTGTTGAAATATGTACCTTGCACAAATTATTCAAAGAAGGAGATACTCCAGGTGGTAAATCAGCATGTTTAAAAATACATGTTGTGTCAATTACCAATGGGTAATCAATTTTCAGAGCTGCATGAAGGGACCCACCCAATAAAGAACCGTCAGAACCAACACTACTTAATTGAAATATAATAGATATGTAAGAGTTAAAGCAATTTGTTTGTTCATTTTTACCTCGTAAATCAAAAAACAAACTATGGCCTATTAATATAGTCCCCTTCTTCAAGATCTTTCTCAATGATTTCTGAGCGAAAAAACAAATTCCAATTATGATCCACAAAATATACAGTAATGTTAAATGCTTAGGATAACTATATAAAATGTAAACAATGGCAAATTAATACCTGTATTTTAGCTAAAGTGCATGTTACTCCATCCAAATCTTCAGCTGACATACCTGTTATGTGTGTTCGGTAGTCTTTAACCGGCTTACCAGGGCATATAAGTTTATCTATCAGTACCTATAAAAAAACAAAATCTCCTTCTAAATTATTTAACCACAGATAGATAAATGATCAATGTATTGAGAGAGAGAGAGAGGTTCATACCATCAAATTTCGGTCTACAGCACAAACTCGTACCGGTGATTCAGTACCATCTTCACAAAGAACCATCTCACAATCAATAGCAATAATGGATTTTGATTCTATTATATTAGATACTGAACCTACTTTCATCACCTTCCAATCCTAAGGAAATAAGAATTGCTGGTATTAGATAATAAGAATTTATGAATTAATAAATAGCACATTTTTTGGGAAGGAAAAGATATAAAATGAGAGAGCAACAGAAGAAACCTCATTATAAGACGGGAAGTCATAATTTCTTCTATAATCTGGGTACTCTGCTGTCAAACGGGCTAACCTCTGCTTATATAAAAGAGATTTTTTTCAATAAAAATCTAAATCATGCCATATTTTATTTGAACAGATTCTTATTTTGACCGAACATAAATTTTCATTTTACAATTTCATTAGGAAGAACCCAGCAAGCCCAGATAAAATTGCTATTAGAAATTATGGAATAATCAACCTACATTAGAAATTAGGAAGGACCATAACATTGCTATTCCTCTTATTTTCTCTGATGCCAGCATAGACCAGATAAAAAAAAGGGCAACATTTTACTGATCTAATACCTACATTCACCAGATGTGCCTCTAAAACTTTCAACATTACATATTTGGCCCTCTAAAATCATAATATCATATTTTTATTATGATATTTCGAAATATGATATTATGAATTTAGATGGGGAAATACGTAATTTCGAAAGTTTTGAAGGGTATACATGAAATTCCCCCTATTTTTTTGTAAGATTGCTGATGTCAAAAGAAAAAAAAATAGGGAACATTGTTCCTGTCCCTCCTATTTATAAAAATATGTAGAAATTCTAAATGAAACTTGGGAATCAATTGGGGTTAGATAAAAAAATTCTGGAAAGAGGGAGCATAGAAGTACTGGTCATACGTACCAATCGGTTCTGGTACTAAGATGCAATTTACTTACCAGTTCAGAAGACTCTGATTCCGGAAATTTGCTGATATGCTCCTCTAAAGCCACAAGCTGAGTGTGTCTTTTCCTCGTATTATCAAAATACTATAAAAGCACATGACAAGGAAATCTGTTAAAAACCAGTACAAAATTACTAAAAAGGTCCTATGGAACAGAGAAAAAACTCGTCATAGAAATAGCATCCGATTATTACTAAAAGAACATAATTAAACCTTAAAACAGCATGTATTGAATTATCAGAATTATAGATGAAAAATACCTTCTGCAGATGGGAAGAAAAGGTACTGAGAAAAGCTGTAAGAGTTTTCTCGTCTCTTTTTGCGGGGTCAGATAGGCTACTACCGAGTTTTTTATCATGACTTGTCAGAAATTCTTTCCAATTTCCTTTACTACCCTTTAGACCCCGCCTTTGGGTCTTCCTTACAATCTCGGCCAGGGCCTGATATTGATAAAATATATTAAAAAAATATATATTTAAATAGAAGTCAATTGACATTTGCAGTATTTTTAATATAAAATAGATATAATTCTCCCTTTAGCAATATAAGTTCAGAAAATTTCACCAAATATATATTTTGTGATGTTTGCATAGAACACCCAGAGGTAAACATTGCTAAATTAAACAAATGAAACCCTATAACCCTAATTTATTCTAACAGTTGGATATCAAATAGTTCAAACTTGCTTTGCTATTAGAAACAGGAGGTATTATTTGCAATAATGGTGAATATAAGATGTAATTACAATCGAAAAGAAAATTCTTTTAACCTCCTTTTCAGGTAAGCAGTGATCATGAGAAATTTTAAACTTCTTTGAATTATCTTTTATCTCTTCTTCGACTCCATTTGCATCCTCCCGTAGCCTTTTTGTCACCAATTTACCTACTGAGACTTTCACAACCTCTCCATTCTCCCGTCTGAATACAACAACCTTTTGCTGCCTCCCAAATTATCCTTTTTATTCAAAAAAAAAAAAAAATCAGTTGTGATGAATAAGTATATATATATATATATATATATATATATATATATATAATTATATATATATAATATATATATATCATAAACCATAACGGAAATAACATATTTCCCTGCCTGGGAGATCATGCCATTTATTGCTTCATATGCACCTTCTGCTTCTTTTGAATATTTAAATTTCGCAAATGTAGAATACAAATCACCTTTTACTTTTATACGGTCCTGACAAAAGTAAAAGGCTAGAGTTAAAAACAAGGTAAAAAACGATCAACTACTTGGTTTGTTGGAAGAGAGTAGTTATGATAATAGGAATAAAAACTTACATGAATTTCAGGAGTTCCTGGAAATATGCGTGTTAACTCTAGGTAAGGCACAGCAACTGGTACACGATGTACCAGTAGGTCCTTAGAGCCCAAGTCAGGCAATGCCTGAGTATTTATTAAGAGCATTGGTGAACATTCTCAAAAAGGAAAAGAAAAATTCAAATGCAGATTGCTCCGTACTATAAATCAATATCTCTGTTTTCAAAATCCAAAGAGTCGATCTGAACCGTTCAACAAGATCTCCATATGAAAATGTACTTGCAGACTAAACTTTATATTTTTTAGAATTTCTTTACTATTTTTTTAGATATGTAGAAAATCATTACTTTTGAATGGTCTAAAATCTTTAGATCAAGTGATTTTCTACCTATCTAAAAATATATCATGAAAATTCTAAAAATTGTGAACTTTGATTTACAAGTACATTTTTATATGTTGATTATGTTGAACGGTTCAGATCGATTGTTTGGACTTCAAAAATGGACATATTGATCCACAGTATGTAAAAATCCGCACTATGCATAGCACCATAGCCTCACTCATGCATGAATACTTTTTTTACCAGTTGGTTCGAGCATGAACAAGTTGTATCACAGTCATAAGAGAACGGTACCAAGACTTTTGAGTGGTCACTTGTAGAATCAGATGAAAGATTAATGGGATGATCAAAACCACGTTCTAGTTTAGCATGAACAAGTCTCATTACGGCTTTTGCTTCTTCTAAACAGTTGCGTGCTACCACTTCTACCAAAACCACCTACCAGAGAATATAAATATAAAAAAGAAGAGCAAAAGAAGTCTATTAAGAGATCTCCATATTAAATTGTGCTTGGATACCAAATTTTATATTTTTTGGGAATTTTTTATTATTTTTTTAGATAGATACAAAATCACTGTTTTTGATCCATCCAGAACCATCTACCCAGAGAATATAATAAAAATAGGCAAAAGAAGTCTGGTATTGAGAATTAAGATAATAGAAGGGTTATTTTGCAATTTTACAAAAGAGAGAAGGATAGGAACTGATATATACCGAGCCTAAGTTGTTCAACGAAGGCGCAAGTCCAGTTACTAAATTAGCATAACTAAATATGCTAGCTGTGTCAACTACCAACGAATAATCGATTTTCAAAGCTGCATCAAATCAATAAAAAGAGGTTTTAATAGGAAAAAAAGAGATTTTAATCAAGAAAAAATAAGTTAAATTCACCTCGAATTTTAATATTAACCAATTGGATTACTTCATACATTGTTGAAATTATTATATACCTTGCAAATCATTGAATAGTCCATGCCCGATTAAAACGGGCCCTTCTTCAAAATCTTTTTCAAGGATTTCTGTGCAGGAGTAACAACAAATTAAAAAAAAAAAATACAAGGTATATTTACCTGTGATGAACAAAAACAAAAGAACATCACTTCTAATTGAATTCAGAAGCTCAACTTGATCACTGTATCTTCCTTTTGTTCTAGACTTTATTAAATAGTTTGGGGGAATTTCATGTATACCCCTGAAAAACTTCGAAATTACATATTTCCCCCTCTAAACTTCATAATATCATATTTACCCTTGTAAATTTCAAAAACTCACAAAAATAGAGAAATGAAACATTTACCCTCGGAAACCGACTAATTACAAGATTGAAATTTTTCTTAAACAGCCTACATATTTTTAATTTTTTTTTAAAAAGGGTAAAATGGGTACTTTATGGTCAATGGATAGTTTTATCTTCTGGTTTGGAGAGGAAGATCTTGTATTGTCGGCTTTTAACTGATTTACTAGGTTTAATAGTCTATCCATTATGACCTACAAAAATAACAGTCAGATTAAGAGTTTTGAACCATGTTATAAACAATATATGAAAATAATTTTATAGTTAAATAAAACTACAGACCTCCAACTTTTGATCAACAGCACAAACCCGTACCAGTGCTTCGGTGCCATCTGTACAAAGTACTGTTTCACAACGAATAGCAATCATGGATTTTGAGTCCATTTTTTCAGGTACTTTTCCTAGTGTTATGAATTCCCACCCCTACCCATAACATACAAAGTACATTTATTAGCAACAAAATTAACATTTTTTCTGAAGTATAGAATACAAAAAATGAAAATTGAAATCAAATAAGCCAGCGAACAATCAATAGAGAGAGAGAGAGAGAGGAACCTCCTTATAGGATGGAAAAACATAATTCCTTGTGTACTCTCGGTGCTCTGCTGTTAAACGGACTAACCTCTACATTTACAAAGTAAATTTTCATTGAAAAATATAAGTGTAAAAATAGCACTTTTAGCTAAATCCAAATAGAAAAAATAAAAACCGACTTAGACCTGACACTTCTAGTTGCAAAGAGAAATTGTAGTTCAGGAAACAAAACAGAAAATTACATAGATACCCGGAAATACCAGTAAATACCACAAATTACCAGAAAACACCTAGTTATGAAAATAACCTAAAAACTAAGCTTAATCTAAGCATTAAACCCTAAACCCAACTTTTTTTTTATTTCAAATCCGTAGGTAATTCATTAAATTAAAGTCAATAGTACATAGTTCAGGAAACAAAACAGAAAATTACATAGATACCCAGAAATACCAGAAATTACCAGCAAACCAAAAATTACCTGAAAAACACCTAGTTTATGAAAATAACCTAAAACTTAGCTTAATATAAGCATTAAACCATAAACCCAACTTCAAAAATTACCTGAAAAACACTAGTTTATAAAAGTAACTACCTTTCTCAAACTTGAAGAGAAGGTATGGAGAAAAGCAAGTAAGAAATCCTTGGGTTTTCTAGCAGGGTCACCTATGGTATTTCCCAATTTCTCGTCATGTTGCGCCAAATACTCTTTCCAACCTCCTTCGACGCCTTTCAAAGTTTGCTTTTGAGAGAACCTCACAATGTCTACTAGAACCTCTTTGTCGGCACCAACCCTAAAAAAGTACTCAACCAACTTGGTCTTGTAACGGGGGTCCAAAATGGATGCAAATGCCATCACTACTTTGTTCACCTCTCAATACTGCTCAAATTTCTCTAGCATTTGTGCGGCCATGGTTGCGACCACTGGGTACCGGTTGGTACACCATTCTTTGAGTAACAAATGAATTGCACAAATTTCATCGAAGTAGAGGTTAGCAGTAGGGTTTTCTACTGTAGGTAGCTTCTCCATAGTATGGTAAAGCACATCTAGGCATTCAGTCAAGGCTGACACAGCAAGCCAATCATCAGCGGACACATAGGGACGGCACTCCGGATTGCTTGGCAGCCTCTTGGAACCACATGAACCGGACTTGAGACGACTTAACATATCCGATGCTTTCACAGACTCTGTCAGTCAGGTCACAAACTAGTTCTAAGCTCTCTTCTATCATAAGGTTTAGTACAGTGTGCACAAGACCTCACATGAAATAATTCAAATTTGTTATGGAGCATCCTAAGAAGCTCAAGTCCCACCTCGTCAGAGTACAATCAGTTATCCAATACCACACCACACTCACAATTTTCTTCTCAATCCCCCATTCCCTGCACAATACAGTACTTGTAGTCCAATAAATCATGCATGCAGTCAAACAATTATTGATACAATTATTGATCTTTAGTGTAAATTACCTTATATCTAACTTTCAACGAGATAAAATTTGACTAGACACAAGCCTTCAACTTATTACTAAAAGTCCAGGGTAACTTTCTACAAGGTTTATTTCAACCATACAAATATTAACTTTAAAACACTAATAGATAAAGTTTCGGACTTATCGTGACAGAAAGCTTGATAAAGTATCTTAATAGCATATTTAGCCATTAAAGAAGTAAAAAAAAAATGGATCTAGATAAATCAGTAAATCTAATCTGCTGCTACCCGCAAAAAATGCTCAACTTCTCTGATCAGTGAATTCTAATGCATCAAAATTCATGCTTTGCGCTTACCAGCATTTCTCTCAGCTTTTGTACAATATAAACTGGAACAAAGACAATTAAGTAGTATACTAAGTCTAGTGTTGTTCTTACAATACTAGATAGAGGCAAAATGTCACCAATATTCTATCATGTACAGTCTAACAAACTATAGTGATCTAGGTACAGTAAAAATGTAATATACATCCACAGTGATGGTCCGTGTGATTTTTTTTCCCATTTTATTATGGTTATGTTAGTCAGAAAGAGAAATAAAACTACAACAATTGGATTTGCTTAGGAGTTTATAACTATTAGATTTGACGCAGAGCAAGACTTGTATGGAGGAAATTTACTATGTAAGGTCACTACTCTCAAAATCTTAACAACGATCATTCACTGTTAAGATTTCAGAATGATCATTCATATCCTAGGTACCATACACTATTAAGAAACATAGCTTCAGATTTCTGTTCATAGTAAAAAGGAGATAATTTTTTTTAAAACTTTTCCATTGTGAAAGGTTAAACATTAGCAGAGGAATGTCATGTCATTCCTCCGGTGATTTCTTCAACTATATCAAAATTCACAACACAGCCTCAACTTCCTTTACTTTCTTAATATAAAGCCCGAGAACCTATACTTACACAAAACCAACCAAACCAAACCACCAAAAAATCCCAAATATAATAATCAGCCCCTTTGCTTACACTGGGGCATCAGACCTGATGCCTTTGCCATAAATAGAGTTCCAATAATGAACCAACATGTGATCCTGGGGTCTCACATCTGCCCCCTTTCCAGTGCAGAATATCGCATATGCATCAGCTGCATACCTGAAAAGCAAAAATAAATTATATTAAAATAAATGGTTCACAAAGTCGTTTATTCATTTGATTCACAGGAGCATATAGCTTACTTTCCAATGCCATGGAGAGAAGTGACGTGAGTCCAATCAGGCCTTAAATACTCTTCTGAGAGGCGTTTAATCATGTGAGCACGCTTATTGTGCAATCCCAGAGTGGAAATCACATTCTGAATTTGCTCTTGTGTCAACTTTTGTTGTAGTCTCAGCATCGGGACATAGAACAAAGAAGTCTTCTACTACATTCTTAACCTATTTATCAATTTATAGCAGTATTAGTTTGACCGATCGATGTTACAATTATTTCTTTTTGTCTAATATAGGTCTGGTAATTGGTTAGTCTAAATTAATCCAGAACACTTGGGATGAAAAAATATATAATGCAAGCAAGGTGTTTGATGAAATGCCAAAGAGCAAAATTAGCATATGATTTTTTTATGGATGAGAGTATATAATATACCTGTTTTCCGGTGGTCATATTAAGTAACATGCAGATGACAAGGACCCTCCAATGATCAAAAGTGTGATCCTCTTGAATGAGCCGGTGACACGAACGAGGCGGCTTAAAGTCAAAATCATGGGGCACCCTGCGGTATGCCTCCGACCTTTTCGCAGCAGGCCCTCAGCTGAGAGGAAGTTTTCTTCTTCTTCTTTTTAACTGTCACTGTCACTGTCATGGTCTCAGGAGGAGCAAGAACTCCAGCAGCCACGGCGGCATTTCCCTTTGGTGGGTTGTGTGATTTTCTGACTTTCTTGACATTGTCAGTACCAACTGGACCTGGAGCAGTATTCTCAGCAGCAAAAGCAAAAGCAGTTGGGCGTGTACGTTTGAGAGGTGAGGGTGTGGATGAGGGAGTGGGTTTCCTCTTACTAATTACAGAGAGGGACGGAATCCAACAAGGACCTCGTCCTCTTCTTCTTCTGCCGGTCCCAGTGTAGCAGAAGGAATCGAGCAAATCAAATATCCCTTCCCTGGCACGTATACACACTTATTTAATATATTATTGTTCACAAATTGCTATCTAGCATAATTAGTCTCTGCTTTTCTAGATTTTCCCTTCTTGGCATCACAATAGTATCATTTGATGGTCGATTTTCACCATGGCCTGTCACTAAATTGATTTTGCTGAATTTCTATTCTCAGTCTTCTGTTGAAGATCTACTACTCTAAGACCTGTCGCTAAAATGATTTAGCTGAATGGCGTGTACGTACCTTGAAACTCTTCTTCTCCTACTTTCCTCGATTGTGTTGGTCTTAGAGTAGTAGTATCTTCAAAAGACGCAATATTTCTCTTGCACTTCTTCTTCTTCTTTAAAGAAGTATTTACAACTTCAGTTGGGCCAGCAAAGCAAACATCTGGCTGCTTATCAGTATCAGTACGAGGCCGCAGTTGAGTCGCCACCAAAGCTTTGAGAAAACAGCCCCCCTCCATCTGACAGACAACAGAGATCGACAGGGTTTCTGACAAGTAGTACTCTTTTCCTTGCCAACGTGTCTGCAAGGCAAGGCCAATTCATAATCAAATTACATCTACAGCACAGCAGAGCTTAACAGGTAAAATAAAATAACAGAAATATGACCCACAATAAGAGCCTCTATGTTGATTTGCCCAATTTCAGGGAAGCAAAGTTCATGCTGACTTACAAACTTTCCTGATCAAAACAACACAACACAACTTTCTTGTTAGAATGAGTTATATACAGGAATGAGAGTGAAATTGTTTGTAATGAGTAGAAAGATTGTGAGAAGAAGAAGTGGGTACTTTTGAGAGAGGCAACGGTGTCATGGGGAAAGACAGCTATGGCGAGATGAGTGTCGAGAGAGGTGTCAACAAAAACCAGGACAGGACTTGAACTCGCCATCAGCCTTGGGAGTGCTACAGCCTACAGAGAGAGAATTAAGAAGGCTTAAAATTTACACAACAGTCCTTGTGTTTATAATATTTTTGTTTTGGTCCCTGTCATCACAATTCCGTTACCAGAACAGATAAAGAATGGAGCCAAACAAGTCTATTTTCAGCAATTCAACTCAACACCGAGCACAAGGGAAAAAGAAAAAAAAGTAAATAAAATAAAAAACGAGGTTGGTGGTGCCAGCCTTACCCGAAATTTGGTCCAATCGTGAAATGGGCCAAGGTCGGTACGAAGGTGGCCAGCCAGTGCTTATGCTTATACCACCTCGCTTCTCACGAGCACAAGCCAACAACGAGAAAGAAGCGACCTCCTTAATCGGGTTAAGGGGTTAAGGGTTTAGCAACTCAGACAGGAGAAAGGAAGAGAGAGAGGTGGGGTCCGCATGTAAGAGAGAGGGGGAAAAAGGTTTAAGTGGGGTTGGGATCCAGCCTGTAATACAAATAGAGAGAAAGAGAGAGGAAGACAAAAGCCTACATTTTTATAATATCCAAAGTTTAATACAAATTATTATTTATGCCCAAAATGTCAGCTTATTTCGAAAAATGCCCAAGCCGGTCAGAAAATGACTGGCTTAGAGTATAGCCGGCTTACTCGTTTTTTTTTTTTTAAGACACTACGAAGAGCAAAATAATAAAATCTAACACTGAAAATTTAAATATTTTGTTTAAATTATTTGTTAGATTACTTCTTTTGATTTATAATTAGCATATTTATACTAAAATACACTAGATTACTGGAATTATGTTGAATTACACTAAATTACGTTAAATTACGCTAAATTACAATAACTTCGCTAAAGTAGACCGATTCTGTGCCATCTTTCATGAATCATAAAAAATAGTAAAAAAATTCCAAAAATAGTAAAAATTGGTATTCTACAAGTTCATTATGTAACTAATTTACTGAGCTACTTAGATTGAATAATATAAATGAAAATCTTAATCGGAAACTTCAACTCAAGTTTTGAGGTTCTTCTCTTAGTTTTTTGGCAATTCTGAATTTCAAAATCTATCGTAGTGGGCACGGACGCATGCGCATTTTCGCAAGCTTTCCGAAAAGTGGTCATTTGCTGAAATCGGACACTCGAGCGCCGTTTTATGACCGTTTGAAGTTTCGCCGTCGTTTTCGCCTTTTCAGTGAAGATATCGTCCCTATTCATATGTAATTTAGCGTAATTTACCGTATTTTAGCGTAATGTAATGTAATTCAACATAATTTATTGTAATATAGTGTAATTCAACATAATTTCCAGTAATCTAGTGTATTTTAGTATAAATATGCTAATTATAAATCAAAAGAAGTAATCTAACAAAAATTTAAACAAAAAATTTAAATTTTCAGTATTAGATTTCATTATTTTGCTCTTCATAGTGTCTAAAAAAAAAAAAACGTAAGCCAGCCACAAAATGGCCGGCTTACTCCTACCCCCTAAGCTAGCCATTTTCTGGCCGACTTGGGCATTTTTCGAAATTGGCTGAGATTCTGAGCATAAATAATAATCTGTATTAAACTTTGGATATTGATAAAATGTCGGAGACAAAAGGGTGCCGATATTTTTATTAATATCCAAAGTTATTACAAATTAATAAATATACTCAGATTCTTGAGTTTTTTCAAAAATGTTCAAACCGGTCATTTTGTAGCCGGTTTTTTCTTTTTCTTTTTTTCCGTTTAAACCCTATAAATATACCCTAATCCCTCCTAACAATTCACACCTTCTTCCGTCTAATCCGTTCCAGGTAAGGTTTTTATTTTATCTTATTTTATTTTTTTATTATATTTTAATTTTTTAGAATAATTAATTTAATTATTAAAAAAATTAAATTAAATTATTAAAAAACTAATTTAATTATTATAAATAATTAATTTAATTCCTTTAAACCCAAAACCCAAAATACTAATTCTTGAAATTTCCCTCCATTCTTTCTTCTCTATGCGCAATTAATGATGTGCTATGATAATGAACAGTGTGATTAGTAGCTAGTATGGTCTATAGGTAATAGGAGCATATTAATAGTTTTTTTGGAAACCGTTCCAGAGGGAAGCAACAGCGCGCGCGACATAGAGAAATTAGAAATGCGCGCCAAAATCAGAAAAATGAAAGATCAGATTGGTATGTGTCCTTTTGTGCAGCTTGTATATGCCTTATCTACACATGTTTATTTTCTGCCATTTTATATTTTTTTAATATTTTGTTTGTTAATTTTTTGCATTATTTTTGGTATTAAGGTAAGTTTGTACTTTTGAATTGCTAAAATTTGAGGATTTTTTAAATGTCAGAATTATGGACTTATAATTGTTCAATTTTTTAAATATTTTTTAAATTACTAAAATTAAAAAAATATACAGATTTATAAAATTTATTTTTCTATAATTGTTTTTTTTTCATTTTTAATATATGTGTGTAAATTTATTGCTTAGAGGAAATTTTTTAAATATTTTTTATAATATTGCAGCACTTTATTTTAATTACAACTAACAAAAATTTATAGTTGGCTAAACTAATTTAGTAAAAAATATATATAGAAAGACTAAAACTATGCAGGCGATGCGATAGCGCGAGAGAGAGAAATGAAAAATGCGCGCCACGATCAGAAAAAAGAAAAAAAAAGAAAATCAGATTGTCATATAATCTTTTGTGTAGCTTATACATGTCTCAAGAGTTTAGAGTTTAGAGTTTAGGTGTTCTCTGATGCAGGTTAATTTCAATATATTATATGTAGTGTGCACAAGATGTTCGATGAATTGTTTAGAGTTTAGGGTTTAGAATACAACGTCTCCACAATCTCTCCGTTTCTCAGACAAGATATCATGTCTCCTATATAGAATACACCTTGTGCGCTCTACATATAATACACCTTGTGCACACTACATAAAAACCGGCCTCCTGCAATTTAATCCAACTTTTTGATTAAATTTATGCATTTGCTGGTATCAACAAAATAAATGTAGTTCCCAAGACATGAATAGTAATTGCAAAGGAGACATGATATATCTTGTTAAAAACGAGAAGAGCAAAGGAGATAATCGCCAGATCAATATCTTTCATTTCTTTAAAGTGCCAAGAGAGAAAATTAAAAAGAGAAGGCCAACAGACGCTGGTGTAATTGAATGCATCTGTTCAGAAAATAATTGTTCAGAAAATTAAAATTAAAAGGAGATAATCGCCAGATCAATATATGTTCAGAAATTAGAAAGATGGTACAAAATCGGTCTACTTTAGCGTAATTTTGCGTAGTTTAGCGTAATTTACCATATTTCAGCATAATAAACGAAGTTATTGTAATTTAACGTAATTTAGTGTAATTCAACATGATTTATTGTAATATAGTGTAATTCAATATAATTTCAAGTAATATTGTGTATTTTAGTATAAATATGCTAATTATAAATCAAAAGAAGTAATCTAACAAATAATTTAAACAAAAAATTCGAATTTTCAGTGTTAGATTTCATTATCTTGCTCTTCATAGTGTCTCTCAAAAGAAAAAGAAAAAAAAGACCATAAAATGGCCGGTTTCTGGGGGAGAGAGGAAACCGGCTATTTTATGGCCGGTTTGGACAATTTTGGAAAAAGTCATGGGTACATTTATTAATTTGTAATTAAATTTGGATATTAATAAAAATGTCGGCTCTTGAGACTAGGGCTGCACAAAAAATTCGTAGTTCGTAATTCGATTCGAGTTTGATTCGAAAAAGTTTGTAAAAAGTTCGATTCGAAATTGAGTTCGTTCGAAATTAATTCAAATCAAACTTAGTTCAAAATTAACTCAAACTGGACCTAGTTCGTTCGAAATAGGTTCGCAAACCAAACTTAGTTCGAAATTAACTCAAACGTGAACTGTTGATTTCTGCTAATAATGAACTTTAATATTTTATTTAGGATAATATTTGGGTTTGTAATAATTCTAAGAGTTTGGTGATTGTTTTGTACTTCTATTGATATTTAAATTGCACTTTGAATACTTTGGATATTTGAAAACTTTGGTGATGTTGCTCCTGTTGGCTATTTGGAAAACTTTGGATTATGTGATTGTACTAAACTTTGGTGTTTGATATAAATTCTGGTATTTGTAATGAACTTTGATATAAACTTTGGTGTACTGTGTAATTAGAATTCAGAATGACTGAGTTTTTATTGAAGTGTTGTAATTCGAACTATGGCCCAGCCATAAGTCATAACTCGTAAGTCGTAACAAAGTTCGTAAAATTTCGAAATTGAGTTTGTTCGAAATTAATTCAAACCAAACTCAAACTGGGGTAAGTTCGATTCGGTTCGGTTCGTTTGCAACCCTACTTGAGACAACCGCCTATGATTAAAATATATATTTATTTGCTACATTTATTACTTTCTAGGAAATACCAATCTTTTTACAGATTTATAATTCCAGCAGCATATTTATTTCTGCTTGGATTTACGAAGGAGGATCTTAATTAAGTGATCTTTTCAAAGACAGGTTGAACGACCTTTATCTTCTCCAAAAGTACTTTCTTTTTTAATTACTTTTTTGAAGAGAGATGAGTCGTTTTAAAATTTATATAAGAAATTAAATCTCATAAAAATTAATTTTTAATGCTCACTTGAAAAGAAAGATATGTTTGATATAAGTTAGAGAGTGGCTAATATTAAACGTTTGTTTCTGGACTCAAGAATATACAAGTTTTAAACCATCCGATCTATTTTAGAATTCGTGCTTGATTAGATCAAATCGCTGATATCCACTAAGAGAGATAGAGAGAAAAGGGAGGGAGCATACCGGAGGAGGCGCTGGAGAGCGACAAGAGATTAAGAGTCAGAGGAGGAGAGCAAGGCTCGAGTCGCTGGAGAGAGATGAGGCGCGAAGGAGGAGACACCGTGGTGGAGAGAGTGGAGGTTGCCGTCGTGAGAAAATGGCACAGACTATGGTGCGACTTAGAAGAAGGAGAAGAGTGTAGCGATTTAAGGTTTACGTGATTTTGAAGGAGAAGAGAACGAGAGAGAGAGAGTCGGGGAAAGAGGCGGGCGAAAGGAAAACGAAATCAGCGTAACGAAGCGAAATTCCTGATTTCTCTGTTCCGCTCTCTTCGAATCAGCGACTTGATCTGATCTGATCAAGCACGAATCCTAAAATAAATCGAACGGTTTAAAACTTGTTGTTCCTGAGTTAAGGAACAAACGTTTTAATATTAGTCTCTATATATATATATAGAGAGAGAGAGAGAGAGAGGGCTAATATCAAAACGTTTGCACCAATGCCCTCGTGCAACCAAGTCATTTTTGAATTTTCAAAGTCCAAACTGTCGATCTAAACCGTTAGATGTGATCTCTATATTAAAATCTGCTTGGAGACCAAATTTTACATTTTTTTGAATTTTTTTACTATTTATTAAGCCACTTTGAAAATTGTTATTTTATATATACATTTTTGTTAATTTTGAGTTTTATGAGAATTTTGTGTACAAAAAATAATAATAATTTATAAAGAGTGAGGCTACTGTACTATGCATAGCACAGTTGGGTCCGTGGCTACAGCTTAATATTGAGTTTTCAAAATTCTAACGGTCAATCCGAACCGTTCAACATGATTATAAAATGAATATGTACTTGCAACCAAATTTTACATTTTTACGAATTTTTTACTATTTTATTAAATAGGTAGAAAATCACTTGATCTGAAAATTCTGGACCATCCAAAAACAGTGATTTTCTACCAATCTAAAAAAATAGTAAAAAATTGAAAAAATGTAAAATTTGGTTTGCAAGTACATATTCATTTTATAATCATGTTGAACGGTTTGGATCGACCATTAGGATTTTGAAAACTCTATTGAGCCGTAGCACGGACCAAATCCGTGCTATGCATAGTACCGTAGCCTTACTCATTTATAAATGATCGTTGCAAATAATCAATTCATTTCTTTTGATCTAGTCAAAATGCATAGCTCTCTAATGACATGTGCATTGTTTAACCTAATCAAATGCATAGCTTCCTAAATGAATACCGGTATGATGGTCACAATTAAGGATCACATCAAATATAATACAGTTTATATAAACAAACCTTCTTTTGCCAATTTTTTTATTAATATCCTCAATTAAAAAACCAATCCAGAAATGCTCTCATTTTTTTTTTTTTTTTTAAATACCCCAACCGCCAGAATTGCTCTCAAGTTATTTTATTTTATTTTTTTTGTTTAAGATGCACTATGCTGTTCTTATTTTTACCAATACGGGATTCAACTAATGATTAAAATCACCTAGAAATTCCAGTAAATAGAAAATCAGGTACAAGGACTTTTGTCGTGTTGTTATTTATGTGTGTATGATTTGATGGCCATCCATGATGCATAGCTATGTCTACTGTCTTATTTTGTTTGGGGTTGTTACACTGTATCAGCAAGTGTGCTAATGAGTAATGACATCTCTTTATACATGATGACTGGTACAGGTACTCAAAAGAGTGGTACAGAGCTTGACAGGTCTTATATATGTTTTTTATTTTCATGTTATATAAAAAACAAAGTGACAAAACAATTCATAAGCGATGCAAAACCAATTCCTGTCAACATTCAGAGGTGTGTTTCCTGCAATCTAATCCTTGTCAGTCTTTACATATGTAATTTTACAAGTTAGTCCTTGCTTTTTTTGTTTTAATCATATTATATGTATATACATTAATCTTATGTCTGACAATGGCTCACAACATGAAATCAAGTTCATTTGAGCAGTATTCATTGCCATGTCAGATTCTGAGATGATGTCCTTTTGCATAGGTGACCTTGTATTTATTATTATTTATATATTTTATCTTAATGAGCAAGTATTACAAGGACCAAACAGGGAAACATTTTTATAGAGAATCATGAGATGTTCTTGCTGGCCATGATGATGTTGTGAAATCAAGTTCACTGTTCTACATGAAAAACTTGGGCTTCTTTTTTCATTCAGGCTATAAAAAGTATAAAAAACATACATGAAAAACTCCTTTTATCAATAAAAAAACATAAGATGTGAACATAGAAACCTACAAAGTGCAATTAGAAATAGAACCCTACAAACTGAAACAAATATAAAGAAACTGGAAGTCATTTTGCTACCTACAAATGGCCTGTCCTCCTTGCCCAATTTGCTACAACATGGCACGTAGATGATTCATGATTGTGCTAATCTCCATTTCAATTAACAAAGCACATTACATCCCATAGTAACTAGTTCTACCCAATTCCTTAATTTGTGAGTGATATGCATCATTCATTCAACAGTGTAATATGAGGCAAGGGACCAAGCAGTGTACTGATCCAACCTGTACCAGTAGAGCATACCATAGAAGCACTCCCAATTTTCCCATGATTCCCAAAGTACCCCTTAACCCCTTAATAGTTCCCACAAAAAACTTTTTTTTTTCTTATCTACATCCTACCCCTATTCTATTGAAATCAAGAAAGTGTTTACAATAATAAAATACACTGATTGTAGACACTCGTGAAAACAATACTGAAAACCCATAACAACATCATATTACTTCAATTAGCACAAAAAGGATACAATGCACAATTTTCTTTTTTCCCAAGAATCGCAATTTAGAAATATTTCAAAAGCAAATCATTTCCAACTCTACCCATTGGATGTTAAAACCTTGTCATCTCAATCCAACATGGAGATTTCATCAATAACCACGTTTTATTTTTTTTAATCCTTTAAAAACCTTAGAGGATTACCGTAAGCTCTACTCATACAAAGAAGATCAAAGCACACGAGCACACATGACATCACAAATTTGCTTAATTTTTCACAACAAAGATATTAATTAGTGGTCTCACTAAAAGAAAGGATGGTTCCAAGAAGATATCAGAGACACCACTAGAATTCAAACATCCTGCCACCACACCCATTCCTTTCTATGCAAGCATATGTAAGCAATTAATTATGCACTAAAATAGCTGAATTATAGGTATATCAGATAAGTTAGACACATTATAACATATCACAATACTAACATGCTCCAAAATTCCTATTAATAACTACTATATATCATCACTAAAGTTTCCAAAATGCCTATTAATAACTACTATTATATCATCACTAATGGTACTAAAACCATAACCAAAAGAAAAGCGTGCCTGTTATCAAAACAACCCGACTAATCACCTACAAAATGGAACACCATTCTCACCGACTAATCATCCACCATCTCATCAGCCAGGATTTCAAACAACTCGGCAATCAGATTCTCCTCCCTTGCGTGCAACTTAATTGCATCCATCCGCAGCATCTTGGTTTTTGCCTCTAAATCATGTGCCCCCGACTCCCCAATATGTTCAACCACTTGCTCGACTGTAGAAAACCATCTCAGACATTTCTCTGTACTGATCATGTCTTGATCAGTCCCTCAAGGTAAAAATGAGAGCTCCCTTTCTTCCGTTTACTGTCACGCTTTGTCTCTGCATCATCACGGTTGGTTTTCTGTGAAGCCCCTTGTTTGATCCATTACTGCCATCTTCATACAGTTTGGAGCACAAATCAAAGACAACCTTATCATGAGGCGTTGAGAATTTGATATTGGACCCCTTCTTCTTGTTCTGATTATAGTTAAACTTCATTGTGCGCATCTTGTTAAAAAGTTGTTTGACAGTGACAGGGAAGCTGATTGAGCCGCTTATAGTAGAGATAAAGATGCATAATCCTACTAGGAGGGAGTTTACCATTTTTGAGTTGGTAGTCAGACAAGGCCCAAAGGAGAGTCATTTCATCCTCCAGAGTCCAGATTCGCTGGATAGCCGACTTCTTCTTCTGAGAATTCTCAGGTGACTTCTCCGCTTGTTCTTGTGCTTGTTCCTCCTCTTCGTCTTCATCTTCGTCTTCTTCAGATGAATCCTTGGGTTCTAAAGGTTTCTGGGGAGGCTGAATCTCCACCGTTTCTTCTTCCTCTCCTCTTCCTTCCTCTTCGCTTTCTTCAGATGAATCCTCCGTTCTGAGCATTTCTGGGGAGTAAGGGTTTTGATCGGGGTGCGGGTTGGGATTGGGATCGGACGATTCGGAAGAGAAGAAGAAGAGAGAGGAAGCCATGGATAGAGGAAAGAAAAATGGGCTTGACGGAGGAAATGAAACGGTGAGTGAGTGAGTGAGTGAGAGGTGTGAGCCGCTGGCTGGTTTCATTAAATTAATTTACCAGTTTGCCCTCCAACCCACCATTGTCCCTAATCCCTATGTATAAAATAAAAAATGTATCCCCTCTTCTGATTCTCAAACAATTCTTCGAATGAATAATTAATTGTTGGAATGAATTTACAACACATTGTGTCGTACGTACGGTCTCCAATATATATATGTTGACATATTTGTTCAAATTTTTAATTTTGTTGAGACAATTCAAAATGATATATTAAATTTGTTCAGATTTATACATACTTTTAGTGTACATTTTTATATACTATGAACAGTTGCGAGGGCAAATCGGTGTTTAATTGATATGGATCATATATATATTAAGT
>JAJGRW010002070.1:0-13024 GCA_025461045.1 Carex parvula
GTGTTTCCAGTGGCGGAACGCGCAAGAACCTGCCCTTGGGAGGGGAACAACAACTGGAAACGGTTGCTAATACCCCGTAGGCTGAGGAGCAAAAGGAGGAATCCGCCGAGGAGGGGCTCGCGTCTGATTAGCTAGTTGGTGAGGCAATAGCTTACTAAGGCGATGATCAGTAGCTGGTCCGAGAGGATGATCAGCCACAGGCGGAGTAGAGCAGTCTGGATAGCTCGCGGCTCATAATCTTGAAGTCGCGGGTTCAAATCCCGTCTCCGCACCCATGTTTTTTTGTTCAAAAATAAAAGTATAGTTAATGACTAATTAACTAAAAGAATTCTACTAAACTTTTTTGGTTGGATGGGAGATAGCAATTTTTGGTTGGATGGGAGATAGCAAAGAAAAAGTAAGAATGAATTTAGTATATAGTATACTATACTATAGTATGATCGTGGGCGGATAGCGGGAATCGAACCCGCGTCTTCTCCTTGGCAAAGAGAAATTTTACCATTCGACCATATCCGCAATTTCTTTCTTCCTGATACGCGCGCAATATGTTCACACATATATGACATATATAATATGTCATATATGCGTCTGGATCGTATTTGTGCAGGGTCATATATTTTATTTCTAGTAAACCTTGCATACTGCTCACGAAGTTTTAATAACTCAGATTCAATATAAATATGTCTCACAATCTAAATGACTCGCAGAAGTGATGTGGAAAAATAGAAAATAATTCAAGAAATGAGAGAATTAAGAATCGCTACTAAGAAGACTAATCCAATCCATAATGATGTACCGGAAAACAGAACATTTTTGTTACTTGACCAACCATCAGAAGAAGCAAATACAAGAGGTACATAATCAGTAAGACTGATGAAGTCGCAATCAGTGCAAAAACAGCTAATTGGAAAGCAATAGTCATCTAATCCTCCAAACTACTAAAAAATGAATTATACAATTGATCCCTCACATTGTAATAATATTAATATATAATAGATAATATATATACAATATGGAATGGAAGGTTTTCATTAGAAATCAAATGATTCTTTTCTTTAAAACTTAATACTTAATTTGAACATGAAGTAGACTCGACTTTCTGAAAAAAAAGGCATACTCGTTCATATATCTATGTATACTTTATACATAGATATCTCGAAATGGTTAAGATTAATAATTAATATAGGAGATGGCTAGATAATTAGTTACTCATCTCATATGAATAATATATGGTATTATTTTATTCGTAGGAATAAGATATAGATTATCTTTGGGAGAGATGGCTGAGTGGTTGATAGCTCCGGTCTTGAAAACCGGCATAGTTCTTCGAACTATCGGGGGTTCGAATCCTCTCTCTCCAATATTTATTGCAAAAATTGGTTTTTTCATTTGTTTTTTCCCTTATCCTTTCTTTATAGAAAGTAAGGCTCGGCTAGAGAATAGCCGAGCCAGAACAAAAAAAACATATAGAATAGATATAGAAAATTTCAGTTAAGAGGAGTCATGAAAGAACGGGTTCCAAATCACGATCGATTCCTTTTTCAAACCCTGCTGCAGCTGCACGGGCCCTTCCCCGCATGCCACAATGTCTACACAAAAGAAGAACCCTAGAACAAAATGAGAGGTCGCTAACCAACTTCTAGGAGAGACATAATTGACTGCAATTGATCTCCGTAGCTACACCACCTACAGACTTTAAAGAACCTAAAGGAGCATGAGTCATAATTCTGCCGAACGTCGTTCTTGCCAAGGTTGTATGTCTTTTTTTAGCCTGCTCAAGTCCAAACCATTTGGACCCCTTAGAGGTTCTAACCAAGGAGCACGAAGATCCCAAAACGCATCGTTTCTCCTCCAAAATAACCTTCTCCAGTCGGGGAACGCATTAGATATTTACCTAAACCAGTGGGTCCTTGTGCGGACCCCACATTAGCTCCAAGACGTTGGTCTCTAACTAGAAAAAGTAAATGCTTGAGCTTGAGAAGCTTCTGGCCCAGTGGGTCCATAAAACTCACTAGGAGAAGCGGTATATTGAACCAGACAAAACAACAAGCATGAAACCAAAGACAGATAAGCACCTAAACTATAGACAAATAAGCCTCTCCAGACCATACAAATGCACGCGAGCCATGCGAAGGGTTTGGTTAAGATATGCCAATTCCACCAAGTATACAATGGAACCTAACCATATATGTCCACCAATTATATCTTCTAAATCGTCTACACTAACAATCCATCCTTCTCCTCCAAAAGGAGATTTTAGTAAATAACCAAAAATGATGCTGGGGCCTAAGAGTTAAGTTGGTAATTTTTCTTACCATCTCCCCCACCAGGAGCCCAGGTATCATATACGCCTCCAAAATAACAGCTTTAAATACCAGAAGAAAAGCACCCAGACCTAACAAAATTAGGTGAATTGCCCAAAATTGTAGTCATTTTATTTCGATCTTTCCATATATAACCAAAGAATGGAAAAGATTCTTCAAGAGTTTCAGGTCCAAGAAGAGCATGATAAATAACCGCCAAAACCTAAGACTGCAGAGGAAATTAAGTGAAGTACTCAGATACAAAGTAGGAAAGGTGTCTATAACTTCTCCTCCAGGGCCTACCCCCCAACCTAAAGTAGCTAGGTGTGAAGTAAATTAATCCTTGTTCATACATAGGTTTCTCTGGTACGAATGTGCCACTCAAATAAATTCAGTGCTCCGGCCCAGATACGATTAATCCGCATGAGCTACGTGAGCTCCAAGTAGTTTAACCGGACAAATTAATAAGTCGAGCATTCCCGGCCCACCAGCAAAACCGGTGCTTCTTGGTCAGGCCAGCTAAAGCTAAAGTTCCATTAAAGAGCGTTCCACGTGGTAAAACCTCCTCAGGAGATATAAGGTTTTCATGAGGCTGATCCTGAGCCGCCATCCAAGCACGAATACCTTCGTTTAAAAGAATATTTTTGTGTGTAGAAAAGTATCAATTCAGGATCTTCCGCTGCACGGATTTCTTGGGAAACAAAGTCATAAGCACGTAGGTCAGAGCAAGACCCACTACCCCAACAGCACTCATCCATAAACACGGTTACATGGTACAAATAGCATAAAGAATGTAACCAACGTTTATTGGAAAAAGCAACCCCAAAGATTTGGGACCAAAATCGGTTAGCAGTGACCATGAATAAGTCTCTTCGGCTTGAGTTGGGTTAAAGCACGGAAGGTATTTGCACCATCACCATCTTCGAATAGAGTATTTTCCCACAGTAGCACCGTGAATAGCGCATAGCAGAGCCGCACCTAATACTCCGGCAACTCCCATCATATGAAATGGGTTCAATGTCCAATTATGAAATCCTTGGAAGAGAAGAGATGAATCGAATATAGCTGCTACGCCAAAACTCGGTGACAAAGAACCACCAGATTGACCCATGTGGATAAATTAGGAAGACGGAAACAAAACAGCGAGTGACCAGAGAATGCAATTGCATTATAAGTCGCAATTGAACAGATCGAGCAATTTCGAATTGACGTAACATGAAACCTATAGTGCGAAAGCACCGTGGAGGGCAACAAAAGTCCACAGACCTCCTAGTTGACACCAGCGGGTAAAATCTCCTTGTGCTTCCAGGGCCCCATAATAGCAACAAAGAATGTGCTAGACTATTCGCAGGAGTAGAAACTGCAGCAGTTAAAAATTGCAACCTTCCAAATAGGAACTAGCTAATCCATGAGTATACCATGAAGTTACAAAAGTTGTACCTGTAAACCAACCCCCTAAAGCAAAATAAGCACAAGGAAAGAGCAATAGACCAGACCACCCTACAAAAACAAAACGGTCCCTTCGTAACCAATCATCCATAATATCAAATAAATCATTTTGATCTTTGGTAAATCTACCAAGGGCTATAGTCATAGTGATTCTCCTGTTCATTACTTTAACCATTTTCGAACATCTCATGTTAATTTAAGGCATATGCTAGTTCAATTATCTATGGACGATTTCTCCTTCACACCTCTTTATTTACAACGGGTTTCGAAGATATAAGTTCGTTTTTTCTATTAAGCCACAAAAAATCTAGGTAAATCCATAAACTCGATGGATTTCATGCTTATTTAGAATATTGAAATCCTGAGCTGTCCTATACTCATATGTCAGTCAGAATCTTTTAACGAACCAAACCAAAATAACAAAAAATTTCCTATTTTTTCCTACTATTAAATAAAATATGAAATAATGGTATACTTCAATTCAAAATCCTTTTCTTCCATTCCTTTATTATTGTATTGACAAACAACAAAACAATATTGATTGAATTTTGAAGTCAAGCAAGAAAATATTTCAAAATCTATTTTTTATATGTAGTAGAAAGGAATAACATTGATTTCTATGAAATAAATATCGAGTAAATCGAGTAACAAGAATTAACTCGTAAATATTCGCAAATTCTTGCTTTACTGTGGTCTAAGGAAATCAAAGAATCCGCTTGTGCTTATAGAATCTCACTTCTTATCTATCGAATTTATATATCAGAATAGCTGATATAGTCATTATTCAATGAGTCAGGTCCACTTACTTTTATTTTTTTTGAAGATAGCTTATTTTCTAAGATTTTTAAGATAGTTTAATTTTTGAAGAAGAATGTAGAAAGAAATAATAACACTTTTTTGGTTTGCAAATAAATAATTGAATATTTCGAATATTCTAGAATATATCGGTTACACCTTCTAGAAGACCAAATTGAAATAATGAAACATGAAGAGGGTTATGTCACTATGGGCAGATTACTCCTAAGAAAATTCAATTACTCATAATTAGTCATTATGATAACGACTATTCCATTTTTGAAATATAACTAAAAACTGCAAAAAATTCAAATTCATTATATGACTTATTTCTTCTAAAAAAAAAGAGTTTGCTTGAAAAACAAGGTATAAAACTTGAGTTTAGTGGAAAAGGTCCTTCCTTGGATTTGAACTGATAACTTTCGGTTTCAAAAACCCTTTTCTACCATACGAAAAGGCTAGTATGATTTCAGAGATATGAGAACTGGGGTTATTATCTATGTCGATTGTTGACCTCTCTCTAGCTGGGAAGTCGGAGAGAAGGTGGTTTACCCTGCGGTAGATGTTACTTTATTGATCGGATTTTTCAAATTTCCTATGAATTCTTATTAGTGCTAAGGAAAAAACCTTTTCTAAAAATATTATTTGTTTTTCAATACAAAAAAATATCATTCAATGTTTACTGCTGAAAAGGATGTAATATTATGAAATTAGTAGCAGAAAGAGCCCTTTATTAGATTTGAACTGATGATTTACACCTTACTATGGCGTTACTCTACTACTGAGTTAAAGGGCATAGAATTCTATTAATGAATTAGCCATTTTCATTAAGAGGTTGTATATAAGGTTCCCAAAATATATTTTTTATTTTAACATATATATTATTATATATAAATATAAATATATTTATAGAATCTATTTATTATCTAATATAGAATTCATAGTAAATTTTTAAGATTTGCATAAATGTATACTCTATAGTGAACAATATATCCTATAAGGCATAAGAATTATTCAGAAACAATCAATTTTTTTATAGCAAAATAGGGTAAATTTTGAATTTATTATTCTTGTTTATTTTCTTTTTTTTTTATTTATATGAAATATATAATGAATTGGTTCAAGTCCGAACATCCCACTTTTTTACTTATTATCATGAGTCATAACATATTCACTTGATTGAAAGATGTACTAATTCCACATGGATATCAATTCAAGATATTTTATTAAATTGGATGATGAAGAATTTTATACTAGGAACGGAAAACCGAATCTTTATGAAATAGAAAAAAGTATAAATATATTTTATCTGAACATCAAATGAAGCAACGAGTTCCGATTTAATTCAATTAAAATGAAAATACATTGTACTCTTCTAGCAGACCCGTTAAATACTACTTGAATTGAAAGAATCCTTCAACCTATCTCTTTTCATTAGATTTTTTTCGTTATAATTTAGCATAGGATAATTTATGAATGAACTATCCAATTAAAAAATTCTACGCAATCCTAACATAAACATAGGAAATACTTTTTGGATCAAATCATAAAAAAAGAAAATAAAAAATGGGATCAAAAATATGATCAAAAATATGATGACAAAATGATCAAAATATAAAGAAAGTAATAGAAAAGGTCAGTCTATTGACAGTAAAAAAATACATATTATAATTTGAGTACTGACTGATGACGACGTGTGGGCAGATTCGCCCTCATCGTCTAGTGGTTAGGACATCTCTCTTTCAAGGAGGCAGCGGGGATTCGATTTCCCTGGGGGTAAGATAAAAAGTTGATATTAATTTTTCAATAAACCTAAGATTCATTCTCCCAGGTTTACTAAGAAACCTGGGATTAATTCTTCCTTAAACCTAGAATAATCCTTCACACCAGGGTCGATGCCCGAGCGGTTAATGGGGACGGACTGTAAATTCGTTGACGATATGTCTACGCTGGTTCAAATCCAGCTCGGCCCAATAAAGTTACTTTATAATGCATATGTGATATATGAATGATATAATAGAATTGCCTGAAATATTGAAATTTCTTTTTTTTATTGAAATACAAGGTCAAACCATTCATTAAATTAATGGGAAGACTTCATGTATTTATATGCATATAAAATATGGAATTCTCATTAATTTTTATTTCGAAGTTCTAAGAATTTCGATTCATGATAGTTTTTTAAAGTTTCAATCAATAAAGTATTACTCAAATTTCAGAAATCTCATGAAAAAAAAGTCTATTCCTCTACAGATAAAAATCTGTTATTGAGTAAAACAATAACAGATTACTAGTAATCTGTGTCACTCTCACTATAGTCTATATCATATGTGAAGATGTTTGAACATTTGTACAGCTGAATGGGATGATACTCAAGTACCCTTATGAATATGTATACCATACCCCTTGCTTTGCTGGGATTGTAGTTCAATTGGTCAGAGCACCGCCCTGTCAAGGCGGAACGCTGCGGGTTCGAGTTCCCGTCAGTCCCGAACTAGAATCCGACAATATTCATCCAGTTTTTTCATTTCCTTTTTCCACGAAAAAGGGAAGGCAGAAACAAGCAAGATCTAATTCTCATAATTATTGAATATCGATTATTATTGGACTGAATATCCTTTTGTTTTCCTATCACCCAGAACAACTATTGATCAGAAATCTCCTTTTTTTTGACCCACCTTTGACTAATCTGTTGCTTGATACGGTCGAGATTTTCAATATTGATTCGTCGAATCAATAGTAGTTCATTTCTATCCCAATCGACCCTTCGTCGTACATTTTTTTTTCGACTGTGTTCTTGATCACTGAATGATAGTATATATTATCTTAAAAATATATATAAACGTTTTCTTTTTTTTTTTTTTCTAAAAATTTGAGACAAATAACAAGTTTTATTCTTTTATTTTTTGATCAAAAAATAAACTTTAGGTATAACTTACCTTAACAAAAAAAGTACTTTTCCTATTAAACTAACATATCTTTTAGTCCCGATTTTTTTATTGATTGTATAGGCTTAATATTCTCATTCAAATACAAATACAGACTTATTTGAAAATTTATAGATTTCATTCCAAATCCGAAAAAGGAGAGACTTACTAAAATAAAAGAGAGGACCAAGAATTCAACCTTTTGTCTGTTAATTTCTGGAATAATTTGATTTTTTTGTCTCTCTTTCCTTTTCCCATCAGTACTTCTAGTCTTTATTTGGATATGGTGTGACTGACCTATATCATATAAAATCCTTAATCGCATTTAATTGAAAATTATAAGAAATTGAAAAGTATAAAAAAGAGTAAGGATATCTTATTAAGATAAGCAAGACAAACAGTAGGCTATAAGACAAAAAAAGTAGAAAAGGACTAATCCAATAAAAAAAATCCCATTTTCAATTAGTATGGGTAAAAGATCTCCTATACTATATAAATTATCAACGATGAATCGATTGTATAGATCAGATATCCCTTATTTACAATAAGGATCCGATTCAAAATTATCAGGATGCAAGCAAGCCATCCTATTTGATTTCATTATTTTATCGTAGCTTTAATATCTCCTTTCCTATGGGATTATATCCCGAGTATTGCAAAATAAGAAAAAAGGAAAAATGAGATTAGGAAGTCAATTCTCGCATTTATGCTACTGCACTGTTCATTCTAGTCCTACTGCTTTTTTACTATTATCTACGTAAAAACAGTCAGTCAAAATGATTAATTTGACTCAAACTTGAATGGAAATTCTTATCAATTCATCATTAAAGAAATAAAAGAAAGGGATTAAAAAAAAGAGAATCCTAATTCTTAAGTAAAACGAACTGATCAAATTAGAATTATCTACTGCGATAGAAAGAGTTATTCTATTGCAGTAGAGAGTTTTTTCTATTGGTTATAGATTATCTTGTTACAGAGAGACAAGCTATTATTGAAAAAAGCTTCAGTAAGATGATTGCTGTAAAGGATCAAAGAAACATTGAATAATTCGATTATTCGATTGATTTATCAAAAATTCTTCTACTTCAAATTAAAGTCCACTCCTTTCCCCATACTACAAGGTAAAGTGAACATGTAAAGATACCATTAAAGCAGCCCAAGCAAAACTTACTAATTCCCTGTGATTTGTGTATCCCGATATTAAGATTAATTATTTCCAATATTGATCATAATCATAGGTCCAATTAATTAGTGGAGAAGTCAAAATAGGATTCGAATTTATAAAGGCTATTGATAATCAATAAAAAAATAGAAAGATGCTTTATACTATAATACTAGATCGAATTAAGCCTTAAGAACAAATCGTACATACAAACAAACTCTTTCTTTTTTTATGAAAAAAAGATATGTCAATGTATGTAACAAGAGACATATTATCCAATTATTGTATATCTTACAATATTGTATTTAAGATAGCTTACTGTCTCTCTTTCTATGAGAGAAAAAACAAGGAGCTGTCACTACAACTCTTAAATCCATTCCTTTATTTTTTGAATTTCACTGGACAAGTTTTTATATTTTCTCGAACTAGGAATTCGAAAATAAAGTATCAAGAAATTCTTTGTCTCTAGTTATACAGGACAAGAATTTGTCAAATTTTATTAGTAGGATAGAAAAAAATTGAAAGTATCTTGTTGAAAAGGCGACACCCAGATTTGAACTGGGGATAAAGGATTTGCAGTCCCCTGCCTTACCGCTTGGCCATGCCGCCAAATCCAATCCAAAATCGATAAAAATAATTCAATTCTTTTTTTTTTTATTTGCTTATCTTTATTCCAAAAAAGGGTGAGGATTTCTGGTTTTTATGGGATTCATTCAATTGAAATCATTTTCTTTGATGAATTCTATTTTCAAAACACATACATACTCTTTCAATTAAGAACTTCTTCTCTTTATCTATTGAAGAATTCTTCAATAGATAAGAAAAGTATTTCCGGTGATAGATTCCAAAATTTAGGTCAAATTGGAACCCTTAACTAGAATTTTTTGGAATTATAGTTATTCTTGTCTTGATTTCCTTTTGGATTTTTTTATCTTTCTTAAAGTAACAAAAGTAACGAAGGATTCTTCAATTGAAATTGATATAATCTTCCATTTTGTTTCATTTCCTTAATGGGATAAAGAAAATCAAATTGATTTATGACTAATTAGTATCAATTACTTAAGTCAAATCTTTTTCAATTAGGAATTATAATCAATTTTGAATTTATATGTAAACCTCAAAACAGAAAAAATTACATAGATTCTAAGTCATTTTCTTTCTTATGTATAATATTCCTAACTAAAGCAAATTTTTCTTTTATTTTGCACTGCATCGAAAGTATTGAATACAAAAGAAATTATGAAGGTTATATCATCTTCCATTAAAGCATATTATAATGTGTTATTTGAGATATCTGCTGTAGAAGTAAGTAAAGATCTCTATTGGCAAATAGTAGGTTTACAAATCCATGCTCAAGTACTTATCACTTCTTGGACTGTAATTAAATACTAATTTATCAATTCTAGGATATTAGTAATAATAGACTATTACGACTAATAAAATACTCCTATTACAAAACAAAAAGATTTTCTGAATTTTTTTGAACATAAAGTGTATTAAATCAAACTCTCCAGTTTGCCTGACTATGTCTGTCTTTTTCTCAATCATTTCATAAAATCTAGATTCAATCATAAATCTTTAGCACCCAATAAGATCATGCTTAAAGAGTAGATTTCCATAAAAAAAAAAAAAAAGAAAGAAAAGAGAGGTAAGATGCATTTTATCTATATTTTATATAGATAAAGATTCCATAATTGGAAGAAAGTAGCAGAATCTTTTTCCGGGAATATCTTATCAATACATTTCCATTCCTTTTCTTACGTTTTTTTAGAGGTTTTTCTTCATTATTCCATTTCATCTCAATTTATTTATATTATATGTCAAAAATCGATATATGTAGTTCACTAAAATTTCATGTGATTTAGCAAACAGAATAGGAATTCCATCATTACTTGATTGTTCTATAGATAGGGAGTCGATGAATAGTAAGCAACTAATGGGATTTTTTTCGATAATATAGTAAGCTTCAGATTAAGATGATTTGTAATGGAAATGGGGGAATGTCCACAATACCTGGGTTTAATCAGATACAATTTGAGAGCTTTTGCAGATTTATTACTAAAGGCTTGAGGGAAGAATTTGAGAAGTTTCCAAAAGAAAAAATCGAAGATATAAATCAAAATATAGAATTTCTATTATTTGTGGAAAGATATCAATTGGTAGAACCCTTGAAAAGAAAGAGATGCTATTTATGAATCACTTACATATTCTGTAAGATTATATGTACCCGCGGGATTAACTCGAAAAACCAGTATAAAATGCAGGAACAAACCGTTTTTATAGGAAACATTCCTATAATGACTTCCTTAGGAACTTTTCTAATAAATGGAATATATAGAACTGTAATAAATCAAATATTGCAAAGCCCTGGTATTTACTATCGCTCAGAATTGGACCATAAGGGAGTTACTGTTTATACCGGCACCATAATATCAGATTTTGGAGGAAAGATTCAAGTTAGAAATGGATAGAAAAGCAAGGATATGGGCACGTGTGAGTAGGAAACAAAAGATATCTATTCTAATTCTATTATCAGCTATGGGTTCAAATCTGAAAGAAATTCTCGAGAATGTTTGTTACCCTGAGATTTTCTTGTCTTTCCTGAATGATAACGAACTCTTTTTTCACATTAGTTCAAGAGAAAATGCTATATTGGAGGTTTTATAAAAAGTTACGTTCTATAGAAGAGGACGATATGGTATTTTTCAGAGTCTTTATATGAGGAGTTACAAATAAAATTCGTTAAACCAAAATGCGAATTAGGAAGGATTGGTCGACGAAAATATGAATCGTAGACTCAATCTTGATATACCTCAGGACAACATATTTTTGGTTACCACGGGATATATTGGCTGCTGCTGATCATTTGAGTTGGAATGAAATTGGAAATGGGTACACTTGATGATATGAATCACTTTGAAGAATAAACGTATTCGTTCTGTAGGAGATCTCTTACAGGATCAATTCAGATTGGCTCTCTCTCGTTTAGAAAACGCGATTCGGAATACTATACGTGTAGCAATCTCTCATAATAAATGGATAAAAAGTCCTCAGAATTTGGTAATTTCAACTTCATTAACAACTACTTATGAATCGTTTTTTGGCCTCCACCCCTTATCACAAGTTTCAGATCAAACAAATCCGTTAGCACAAGTAGCTCATGGGCGAAAATGGAGTTTTTGGGTCCTAGAGGACTAACAAGTCAGACTGCTAGTTTTCGGATACGAGATATCCATCCTAGCTACTATGGACGTATTTGTCCAATTGATACATCCGAAGGTATTAATGTTGGACTTATTGGATCCTTAGCTATTTATGCACGGATTGGTCGTTGGGAATCTATAGAAAGTCCGTTTTAAAAATATCTGATAAAAAAGAAGGACAGATGGTTTATTATCACCAACTCGAGATGAATATTCTATGATAGCAGCAGGAAATTCTTTGTCCTTGAATCGGGGTATTCAAGAAGAAGAGGTTGTTCCCGCTCGATACCGTCAAGAATTCCTTACTATTGCGTGGGAACAGATTCATCTTAGAAGCATTTTTCCCTTCCACTATTTTTCGATTGGAGCTTCTCTTATTCCTTTTATCGAGCATAATGACGCGAATCGAGCCTTAATGAGTTCGAATATGCAGCGCCAAGCAGTTCCGCTCTGTCAGTCGGAGAAGTGTATTGTTGGAACTGGTCTAGAAGGCCAAACGGCTGTAGATTCGGGGTTTTCAGTTATAGCTGAGCATCAGGGAAAGGTCTTTTATACTGATAGTCACAAGATCTCCTTTTCAAGGAATGGGAATACTGAAAGTATTCCGTTAGTTAAGTATCAAGGTTCCAACAAAAAAACTTTTCTCCATCAAAAATCCCGGGTTCAGGGAGGTCAATGCGTCAAAAAAGGTCAAATTTTAGCGGATGGTGCCGCTACAGTTGGTGGGGAACTCGCTTTAGGAAAAAATCTATTAGTAGCTTATATGCCGTGGGAGGGTTATAATTCTGAAGATGCGGTACTAATTAGCGAACGCTTGATATATGAAGATATTTTGACTTCTTTTTATATTCGGAAATATGAGATTAAAACTTATATGACAAATCAAGGCGCTGAAAGAATCACTAAGGGATACCTCATCTCGAGACTTATTTTCTCCGTAATTTGGATAGGAATGGGATTGTGATGCTGGGATCTTGGGTAGAAACAGGTGATATTTTAGTAGGTAAATTAACGCCAACGAGGATGAATCGTTCCCAGAGGACAGATTTTTAGGGGCTATGCTTGGCACAGAATTATCTTCTACAGAAGAAACTTCTTTAAGACTACCTATAGGCGGAAGAGGTCTTGTTATTGATGTAAAATGGATTGAGAAGGACAGTTCCAGTGATATTTTAGAAATGGTTT